>PNEQ01025766.1:0-20658 GCA_003012365.1 Medauroidea extradentata
GATACGATATGATATGATACGATAGGTTAGGTTAGGTTAGGATAGGTTAATTTAGGTTAGGTTAGGTTAAGTAACGATACTATACGAAAGGTACGATACGATACGAAACGATACAAAACGATACTATACGATACGATACACCACGATACGATACGATACGATAGGTTAGGTTAGGTTAATATAGGTTAATTTAGGTTAGGTTAGGTAACGATAAGATACGATACGAAACGAAACGAAACGATATAATACGATAGGTTAGGTTAGTATAGATTAGGTTAGGTTACAATACGAAACGATACGATACGAAACGATACGATACGATAGGTTAGGTCAGGTTACGTTTGTATAGTTGAGTTTAGGTTAGGTTAGGTTAGGTTAATTTAGGTTAATTTAGTTTAGGTTAGGTTAAGTTAGGTTAATTTAGGTTAATTTAGGTTAGGTTAAGTTAAGTTAGGTTAGTTTAGGTTAGGATAGGTTAGGATAGGTTAGGTTAGGTTACGATACGATACAATACGAAACGATACGATACCAAGCGATACGTTACGATACGAAACGATACGATACGATACGATACAATAGGTTAGGTTAGGATAGTTTAGGTTATGTTAGGTTAGGTTAGGTTAGGTTAATTTAGGTTAGGTTATTTTAGGTTAATTTAGGTTAGGTTAGGTTAATTTAGGTTAGGTTAGGTTAAGTTAGGTAAGGTTAGGTTAGGTTACGATACGATACGATACGAAAAGATACGATACGATACGATAGGTTAGATTAGGTGAGGTGAGGTGAGGTCAGGTCTGGTTATGTTAGGTTAGGTTAAGTTAGGTTAGGTTAGGTTAAGTTAGGTAAATTTATGTTAATTTAGGTTTGGTTAGGTTAGGTTAGGATATTTTAGGTTAGGTTACGATACGAAACGATACGATACGATATGAAACGATATGATACAATAGGTTAGGTTAGGTTAGGTTAATTTAGGTTAATTTAGGTTAGGTTAATTTAGGTTAATTTAGGTTAGGTTAGTTTACGATACGAAACGATACGATACGAAACGTTACGATACGATACGATACGACACGATACGATACGATACGATAGGTTAGGTTAATTTAGGTTAATTTAGGTTAGGTTAGGTTAGGAAAGGTTAGGATAGGTTAGGTTACGATACGATACGATACGAAACGATACGATACGAAACGATACGATAGGTTAGGTTAGGTTAGGTTACGATACGATACGAAACAATACGATACGATACGATAGGTTAGGTTATGTAAGGTTAGGTTAGATAAGGTTAGGTTAGGTTAGGTTAATTAAGGTTAATTTAGGTTAGGTTAGGTTAATTTAGGTTAGGTTAGGTTAATTTAGGTAATTTTGGTTAGGTTTGGTTAGGTTAGGTTAATTTAGGTTAATTTAGGTTAGGTTAGGTTACAATACGATACGATACGAAACGATAATATACGAAACGATACGAAACGATACTATACGATACGATACGATACGATATGATATGTTAGGTTAGGTTAGGTTAATTTAGGTTAATTTAGGTTAGGTAAGGTTACGATACGATACGAAACGAAACGATACGATACAATACGATACGATATGTTAGGTTAGGTTAGGTTAGTATAGGTTAGGTTAGGTAAGGTTAGTTTAGGTTAGGTTAGGTTTCGATACGATACGATACGGTACGATACGATACTATACAAAATAAAACGATACTATACGATACGATACAATACGATACGATACAATACGATACGAAATGAAACGATACGATACGATAAGATACGATAGGTTAGGTTAGGTTAGGTTAGGTTAATTTAGGTTAATTTAGGTTAGGTTAGGTTAGGTTACGATACGATACGATACGAAACGAAACGATAAGATACGAAACGATACAATAGGTTAGGTTAGGTTAGGTTAGGGTAGGTTAGGTTAGGATAGGTTAGGTTAGGTTAGGTTACGATACAATACGATACGGAACGATACGATACGATAGGTTAGGTTGGGTCAGGTTAGGTTAGGTTAGTTTAGTTTAGGTTAGGTTAGGTTAGTTTAGGTTAATTTAGGTTAGGTTAGGTTAGGTTAGGTTAGGTTAGGTTAGGTTCGGTTAGGTTAGGTTAATTTAGGTTAATTTAGGTTAATTAATGTTATGTTTGGTAAGTTAGCTTAGGTTAGGTTAGGTTAATTTAGGTTAATTTAGGTTAGGTTAGGTAAGGTTACGATACGGTACGATACGAAACGATACGAAACGATACGAAACGATACTATACGATACGATACGATACGACACGAAACGATACGATACGATACGACACGATACGATACGATAGGTTAGGTTAGGTTAATTTAGGTTAGGTTAGGTTAGGTAAGGTTAGGTTAGGTTAGGTTATGTTACGATACGATACGATACGAAACTAAACGATACGATACGAAACGATATGATAGGTTAGGTTAGGTTAGGTTAATTTAGGTTAATTTAGGTTAGGTTAGGTTACGATGCGATACGAAACGAAACGATACGAAACGAAACGATACGATACAATACGATACGATAGGTTATGTTAGGTTAGGGTAGGTAAGGTTAGGATAGGTTAGGTTAGGTTACGATACGAAACGATACGATACGAACGATACGATACGTTAGGTTAGATTAGTTAATTTAGGTTAGGTTAGGTAAATTAAGGTTAATTTAGGTTAGGTTAGTTTAGGTTAATTTAGGTTAATTTAGGTTAGTTTTGGTTAAGTTAGTTTATGTTAGGTTAGATTAGGTTACGATACGATACAATACAAAACGATACGATACCAAGCGATACAATACGATACGATAACGATACGATACGATACTATAGGTTAGGTTAGGATAGTTTAGGTACGGTTAGGTTAGGTTAATTTAGGTAAGGTTAGGTTACTTTAGGTTAGGTAATGTTAGGTTAGGTTAATTTAGGTTATTTTAGGTTAGGTTAGGTTACGATACGATACGTTACAATAAGAAAAGATACAGTAAGAAACGATACGATACGATATGTTAGGTTAGGTTAGGTTGGGTTAATTTAGGTTAATTTAGGTTAGGTTAGGTAAGGTTAGGTTAGGTTACAATAAAATACGATACGAAAAGATACGATACGATACGAAAGAATACGATACGTACGATAGGTTAGGTTAGGTTAGGTTAGGTGAGGTGTGGTGTGGTGAGGTGAGGTGAGGTCAGGTCAGATCAGGTCAGGTTATGTTATGTTAGGTTAATGTAGGTTAATTTAGGTTAGGTAAGGTTAGGATAGGTTAGGTTAGGTTAGGTTACGATACGAAACGATACGATACGATATGAAACGATACGATACGATAGGTTAGGTTAGGTTAATTTAGGTTAGGTTAGGTTAATTTAGGTTAGGTTAAGTTAGGTTAGGTTAATTTAAGTTATTTTAGGTTAGGTTAGGTAAGGTTAGGTTAGGTTAGGTTACGATACGATACGTTACGATACGAAACGATACAGTAAGAAACGATACGATACGATACGATATGTTAGGTTAGGTTAGGTTGGGTTAATTTAGGTTAATTTAGGTTAGGTTAGGTTAGGTAAGGTTAGGTTAGGTTACAATACAATACGATACGAATAGTTATGATACGATACGAAAGGATACGATATGTACGATAGGTTAGGTTAGGTTAGGTTAGGTTAGGTGAGGTGCGGTGAGGTGAGGTGAGGTGAGGTGAGGTCAGATCAGGTCAGGTTATGTTAGGTTAGGTTAATGTAGGTTAATTTAGGTTAGGTAAGGATAGGATAGGTTAGGTTAGGTTATGTTACGATACGAAACGATACGATACGATATGAAACGTTACGATACGATAGGTTAGGTTAGGTTAATTTAGGTTAATTTAGGTTAGGTTAGGTTAATTTAGGTTAATTTAGGTTAGGTTACGATACGATACGATACAAAACGATACGATACGAAGCGATACGAAAAGATACGATACGAAACGACACGATAAGATACGATACGATAGGTTAGGTTAATTTAGGTTAATTTAGTTTAGGTTATGAAAGGTCAGGTTAGGTTAGGTTAGGTAAGGTTACGATACGATACGATACGAAACGATACGATACGATACGTTACGATCAGATACGATAGGTTAGGTTAGGTTAGGTTAGGATAGGTTAGGTATGGATAGGTTAGGTTAGGTTAGGATAGGTTAGGTTAGGATAGGTTAGGTTAGGTTAGGTTAAGATACGAAACGAAACGATACGATACGATACGATACGATAAGATACGATACGATAAGATATGTTAGGTTAGGTTAGGTTAGATTAGCTTAGGTTAGGTTAATTTAGGTTAATGTAGGTTAGGTTAATTTAGGTTAGGTTAGGTTAGGTAGGGTTACGATACGATACGATACGATAGGTTAGGTTAGGATAGGTTAGGTTAGGTTAGGTTATGTTAGGTTAGGTCAGGTTAGGTTAATTTAGGTTTGGTTAGGTTAGGTTAGGTTAATTTAGGTTAATTTAGGTTAGGTTAGGTTACGTTAGATAAGGTAAGGTTAGGTTACGATACGATACGAACGAAACGATACGATACGATATGTTAGGTAAGGTTAGGTTAGGTTAGGTTATGTTAGGTAAGGTAAGGTTAAGTTAGGTTAGGTTACAATACGATACGGAACGATACGTAACGATAAGATACGATACGATAGGTTAGGTTAGGGGAGGTTAGTTTAGGTTAGGTTAGGTTAGGTTACGTTAGGTTAGGTTAGGTTAATTTAGGTTAGGTTAAGTTAGGTTAGGTCAGGTTACGATACGATACGATACGATACGATAGGTTAGGTTAGGATATGTTAGGTTATATTTAGTTTAATTTAGGTTTGTTTAGGTTAGATTAGGTTAATTTAGGTTAATTTAGGTTAGGTTAGGTTAGGTTAGGTATTGGTCAGGTTAGGTTACGATACGATACGAAACGAAACGATACGATAGGTTAGGTTAGGTAAGGTTAGGTAAGGTAATGTTAGGTTAGGTAATGTTAGGTTCGGTTATGTTAGGTTAGGTTAATTTAGGTTAATTTAGGTTAGGTTAGGTTATGTTAGGTAAGGTTACGATACGATACGATGCGAAATGATACGATACTAAACGAGACAAACGAAACGATACGATACGATACGATAGGTTATGTTAGGATAGGTTAGGTTAGGTTATTTTAGGATAATTTTTGTTAATTTAGGTTAATTTAGGTATAGGTTAGGTTAGCATAGGTTAGGTTAGTTTAGGTTAGGTTAAGTTAGGTTAGGTCAGGTTAGGTTAATTTAGGTTAATTTTGGTTAGGGTAGGTTAGTTTAGGTTAATTTAGGTGAATTTAGGTTAGGTTAGTTTAGGTTAGGTTAGGATACTATACGATACGAAACGAAACGATACGATACGATAGGTTAGGTTAGGTTAGGTAAGGTTAATTTAGGTTAGGTTAGTTTACAATACAATACGATACGAAACGAAACGATAAGATACGATAGGTTAGGTTAGGTAAGGTCAGGATAGGATAGGTTAGGTTAGGTTAGGTTACGATATGAAACGATACGATACGCTACGATACGAAACTATACGATACGATAGTTTAGGTTATGTTACGTTAGTTTAGGTTAGGTTAGGATAGGTTAGGTTAGGTTATGTTAGGTTAATTTAGGTTAGGTTGGGTTAATTTAGGTTAAATTAGGTATAGGTTAGGTTAGGATAGTTAGTTTAGTTTAATTTAGGTTAGGTTACGATACAATACGATACGATACAATACGATACGAAACGAAACGATACGGTAGGTTAGGTTAGGTTAATTTAGGTTAATTTAGGTTAGGTTAGGTTACGATACGATACGAAACGAAACTATACGATACGTCACGATACGATAGGTTAGGTTAGGTTTGGTTAGTGTACGTTAGTTTAGGATAGGTTAGGTTAGGTTACGATACGATACGAAACAATACGATACGATACGAAACGATACGATACGATAGGTTAGGTTGGGTCAGGTTAGGTTAGGTTAGTTTAGTTTAGGTTAGGTTAGGTTACGTTAGGTTAATTTAGGTTAATTTAGGTTAGGTTAGGTTCGGTTACGTTAGGTTAGGTTAATTTAGGTTAATTCAGGTTAGGTTTGGTTAGGTTAGGTTAATGTAGGTTAATTTAGGTTAGGTTAGGTTAGGTTACGATACGATACGATACGAAACGATACGATACGATACGAAACGAAACGAAACGATACTATACAATACGACACGATACGATACGATATGTTAGGTTAGGTTCGGTTAATTTAGGTTAATTTAGGTTAGGTTAGGATAGGTAAGGTTAGGTAAGGTTAGGTTAGGTTAAGATACGATACGAAACGATACTAAACTAAACGATACGATACGATACGATAGGTTAGGTTAGGTTAGGTTAATTTAGGTTAGGTTAGGTTACGATACGATACGAAACGAAACAATACGATACAATACGATACGATAGGTTAGGTTAGGTTAGGTTAGGTTAGGGTAGGTAAGGTTAGGATAGGTTAGGTTAGGTTAGGTTAGGTTACGATACGAAACGATACGAAACGATACGATACGATACGATAGGTTAGGTTAGTTTAGTTTTGGTTAGGTTAGGTTAATTTAGGTTAGGTTTGGTTAGTTTAGGTTAGTTTAGGTTAATTTAGGTTAGTTTAGGTTAAGTTAGGTTAGGTTAGATTACGATACGATACAATACGAAACAATACGATACCAAGCGTTACAATACGATACGAAACGATACGATACGATACAATAGGTTAGGTTAGGATAGTTTAGGTTCGGTTAGGTTAGGTTAGGTTAATTTTGGTTAGGTTAGGTTATTTTAGGTTAGGTAATGTTAGGTGAGGTTAATTTAGGTTAATTTAGGTTAGGTTAGGTTAGGTTACGATACGATACATTACGATACGAAACGATACGATAAGAAACGATACGATAGGTTAGGGTAGGTAAGGTTAGGTTAATTTAGGTTAATTTAGGTTAGGTTAGGTAAGGTTACGTTAAGTTACGATACGATATGATACGAAAAGATACGATACGATACGATAGGATACGATACGATAGGTTAGGTTAGGTTAGGTGAGGTGTGGTGAGGTGAGGTGAGGTCAGGTCAGGTCAGATCAGGTCAGGTTATGTTATGTTATGTTAGGTTAGGTTAGGTTAATTTAGGTTAGGTTAGGTTAGGATAGGTTAGGTTAGGTTAATTTAGGTTAATTTAGGTTAGGTTAGGTTAATTTAGGTTAATTTAGGTTAGGTTAGGTTACGATACGATACGATACGAAACGATACGAAACATTACGATACGAAACGACACGATAAGATACGATTCGATAGGTTAGGTTAGGTTAATTTAGGTTAATTTAGGTTAGGTTAGGAAAGGTCAGGTTAGGTTACGTTAGGTTACGATACGATACGATACGAAACGATACGATACGATACGAAACGATACGATACGATACGTTACGATACGATACGATATGTTAGGTTAGGATAGGTTAGGTTAGGATAAGTTAGGTTAGGTTAAGATACGAAACGATACGATACGATACGATACGAAACGATATGATACGATACGATACGATAGGTAAGGTTAGGTTAGTTTAGGTTAGGTTAGATTAGCTTAGGTTTGGTTAGATTAGCTTAGGTTAGGTAAGGTTAATTTAGGTTAATTTAGGTTAGGTTAGGTTAATTTAGGTTAATTTAGGTTAGATTAGGTTAGGTAGGGTTACGATACGATACGATAGGTTAGGTTAGGATAGGTTAGGTTAGGTTAGGTTAGGACAGGTTAGGTTAATTTAGGTTAGGTTAGGTTAGGTTAGGTTAATTTAGGTTAATTTAGATTAGGTTAGGTTACGTTAGGTAAGGTTAGGTTACGATACGATACGAACGAAACGATACGATACGATAGGTTAGGTAAGGTTAGGTTCGGTTAGGTTATGTTATGTTACGTTAGGTTAGGTAAGGTTAATTTAGGTTAATTTAGGTTAGGTTTAGTTTAGGTTAGGATAGGTTAGGTTAGGTTACGATACGAAACGATACGATACGATACGATACGATACTAAATGATACGATACGATACGATAGGTAAGGTTAGGTTAGGTTAGATTAGGTTGGGTAAGGTTAGGTTAATTTAGGTTAATTTAGGTAAGGTTAGGTTAGGTTAGGTTAATTTAGGTTAATTTAGGTTAGGTTAGGTTACGATACGATACAACACGATACGATACGACACGATACGACACGATACGATAGGTTAGGTTAGGTTAGGTTAGGATAGATTAGGTTAGGTTAGGTTAGGTAAGGTTACGATACGAAACGATACGATACGATACTATACGAAAGGATACGAAACGATACGATACGATACGATAGGTTAGGTTAATTTAGGTTAGATTAGGTTAGGTTAGGTTAAGTTAAGTTAGGTTATGTTATGTTAGGTTAGGTTATGATAGGTTAGGTTAGTTTAGGTTATTTTAGGTTAATTTAGGTTAGATTAGGTTAATTTAGGTTAAATTAGGTATAGGTTAGGTTAGGATAGGTTAGGTTAGGTTAGGTTAGTTTAGTTTAATTTAGGTTAGGTTACGATACAATACGATACGATACAATACGATACGAAACTAAACGATACGATAGGTTAGGTTAGGTTAATTTAGGTTAATTTAGGTTAGGTTACGATACGATACGATACGAAACGAAACGATACGATTAATCACGATACGATAGATTAGGTTAGGTTTGGTTAGTGTACGTTAGTTTAGGATAGGTTAGGTTAGGTTACGATACGATACGATACGAAACAATACGATACGATACGAAACGATACGATACGATAGGTTAGGTTGGGTCAGGTTAGGTTAGGTTAGTTTAGTTTAGGTTAGGTTAGGTTACGTTAGGTTAATTTAGGTTAATTTAGGTTAGGTTAGGTTCGGTTACGTTAGGTTAGGTTAGTTTAGGTTAATTTAGGTTAGGTTTGGTTAGGTTAGGTTAATGTAGGTTAATTTAGGTTAGGTTAGGTTAGGTTACGATACGATACGATACGATACGAAACGAAACGAAACGATACTATACGATACGACACGATACGATACGATACGATATGTTAGGATAGGTTCGGTTAATTTAGGTTAATTTAGCTTAGGTTAGGTAAGGTTAGGTTAGGTTAAGATACGATACGAAACGATACTAAACTAAACGATACGATACGATAGGTTAGGTTAGGTTAGGTTAATTTAGGTTAGGTTAGGTTACGATACGAAACGAAACAATACGATACAATACGATACGATAGGTTAGGTTAGGTTAGGTTAGGGTAGGTAAGGTTAGGATAGGTTAGGTTAGGTTACGATACGAAACGATACGATACGAAACGATGCGATACGATACGAAAAGTTAGGTTAGTTTAGTTTAGGTTAGGTTAATTTAGGTTAGGTTAGGTTAGTTTAGGTTAGTTTAGGTTAAGTTAGGTTAGGTTAGGTTACGATACGATACAATACGAAACAATACGATACCAAGCGTTACAATACGATACGAAACGATACAATACGATACAATAGGTTAGGTTAGGATAGTTTAGGTTCGGTTAGGTTAGGTTAATTTTGGTTAGGTTATTTTAGGTTAGGTAATGTTAGGTGAGGTTAATTTACGTTAATTTAGGTTAGGTTAGGTTACGATACGATACGTTACGATACGAAACGATACGATAAGAAACGATACGATAGTTTGGGTTAGGTAAGGTTAGGTTAATTTAGGTTAATTTAGGTTAGGTTAGGTAAGGTTACGTTAAGTTACGATACGATACGATACGAAAAGATACGATACGATACGATAGGATACGATAGGTTAGGTTAGGTTAGGTGAGGTGTGGTGAGGTGAGGTGAGGTCAGATCAGGTCAGGTTATGTTAGGTTAGGTTAGGTTAATTTAGGTTAGGTAGGTTAGGATAGGTTAGGTTAGGTTAATTTAGGTTAATTTAGGTTAGGTTAGGTTAATTTAGGTTAATTAAGGTTAGGTTAGGATACGATACGATATGATACGAAACGATACGAAAGATTACGATACGAATCGACACGATAAGATACGATTCGATAGATTAGGTTAGGTTAATTTAGGTTAATTTAGGTTAGGTTAGGTTAGGAAAGGTCAGGTTAGGATACGTTAGGTTACGATACGATACGATACGATAAGATACGACTCGATACGAAACGATACGATACGAATCGATACGATACGAAACGATACGATACGATACGTTACGATCCGATACGATATGTTAGGTTAGGTTAGGATAGGTTAGGTTAGGATAGGTTAGGTTAGGATAGGTTAGGTTAAGATACGAAAGGAAACGATACGATACGATACGAAACGATATGATACGATACGATAGGTTAGGTTAGTTTAGGTTAGGTTAGATTAGCTTAGGTTAGGTAAGGTTAATTTAGGTTAATTTAGGTTAGGTTAGGTTAGGTTAATTTAGGTTAGGTTAGGTTAGGTTAATTTAGGTTAATTTAGGTTAGGTTAGGTTAGGTAGGGTTACGATACGATACGATAGGTTAGGTTAGGATAGGTTAGGTTAGGTTAGGTTAGGTTAGGACAGGTTAGGTTAATTTAGTTTAGGTTAGGTTAATTTAGATTAGGTTAGGTTACGTTAGGTAAGGTTAGGTTACGATACGATACGATACGAACGAAACGATACGATAGGTTAGGTTCGGTTAGGTTCGGTTAGGTTATGTTAGGTTACGTTAGGTTAGGTTAGGTTAGGTTAGGTTAATTTAGGTTAATTTAGGTTAGGTTAGGTTACGATACGATACGATACAACACGATAAGATACGACACGATACGACACGATACGATAGGTTAGGTTAGGTTAGGTAAGGTTACGATACGAAACGATACGATACGATACTATACGAAAGGATACGAAACGATACGGTACGATACGATAGGTTAGGTTAGGTTAGGTTAGGTTAATTTAGGTTAGATAAGGTTAGCTTAGGTTAATTTAAGTTAGGTTATGTTATGTTAGGTTATGTTAGGTTAGGTTAATTTAGGTTATTTTAGGTTAATTTAGGTTAGGTTAGGTAAGGTAAGGTTAGGTTAGGTTAGGTTAAGTTAGGTTAGGTTACGATACGATACGATACGACACTAAACGATACGATACGATAGGTTAGGTTAGGTTAATTTAGGTTAATTTAGGTTAGGTTAGGTTAGGTAACGATAAGATACGATACGAAACGAAACGATACGATACGATAGGTTAGGTTAGGGTAGGTTAGGATAGGTTAGGTTACGATACGATACGATACGAAACGATACGATACGATACGAAACGATACGATACGATAGGTTAGGTCAGGTTACGTTTGTTTAGTTTAGTTTAGGTAAGGTTAGGTTAGGTTAGGTTAATTTAGGTTAATTTAGGTTAGGTTACGTTAAGTTAGGTTAGTTTAGGTTAGGATAGGTTAGGATAGGTTAGGTTAGGTTAGGTAAGGTTACGATACGATACAATACGAAACGATACGATACCAAGCGATACAATACGATACGAACGATACGATACGATACGATACATCAGGTTAGGTTAGGATAGTTTAGGTTATGTCAGGTTAGGTTAGGTTAGGTTAATTTAGGTTAGGTTAGGTTATTTTAGGTTAATTTAGGTTAGGTTAGGTTAATTTAGGTTAGGTTAGGTTAAGTTAGGTAAGGTTAGGTTACGATACGATACGATACGAAAAGATACGATACGATACGATAGGTTAGGTTAGGTGAGGTGAGGTGAGGTCAGGTCAGGTTATGTTAGGTTAGGTTAAGTTAGGTTAGTTTAGGTTAAGTTAGGTTAATTTAGGTTAATTTAGGTTTGGTTAGGTTAGGTTAGGATATTTTAGGTTAGGTTACGATACGAAACGATACGATACGATATGAAACGATACGATACGATAGGTTAGGTTTTGTTAATTTAGGTTAATTTAGGTTAGGTTAATTTAGGTTAATTTAGGTTAGTTTAGGTTAGTTTACGATACGAAACGATACGATACGAAACGATACGAAACGACACGATACGATACGATACGATTCGATAGGTTAGGTTAGGTTAATTTAGGTTAATTTAGGTTAGGTTATGTTAGGAATGGTTAGGATAGGTTAGGTTACGATACGATATGATACGAAACGATACGATACGAAACGATACGATACGAAACAATACGATACGAAAATATACGATACGATAGGTTAGGTTAGGTTAGGTTACGATACGAAACGATACGAAACCATACGATACGTTACGATAGGTTAGGTTAGGTTAGGTAAGGTTAGGTTAGATTAGGTTAGGTTAGGATGGGTTAATTAAGGTTAATTTAGGTTAGGTTAGGTTAGGTTAATTTAGGTTAATTTAGGTTAGGTTAGGTTAGGTTAGGTTAATTTAGGTTAATTTAGGTTAGGTTAGGTTAGGTTAATTTAGGTTAATTTAGGTTAGGTTAGGTTAGGTTAATTTAGGTTACTTTAGGTTAGGTTTGGTTAGGTTAGGTTAGGTTAATTTAGGTTAATTTAGGTTAGGTTAGGTTAGGATAGGTTAGGTTACGATACGATACGATACGATACTAAATGATACGATACAATACGATAGGTTAGGTTAGGTTAGGTTAGCTTAGGTTCGGTAAGGTTAGGTTAATTTTGGTTAATTTAGGTTAATTTAGGTTAGGTTAGGTTACGATACGATACGACACGATACGATACTCTACGTTAGCTTAGGTTAGGTTAGGTTAATTTAGGTTAGATTAGGTTAGGTTAGGTTAGGATAGGTTAAGTTAAGTTAGGTTATGTTATGTTAGGTTAGGTTAGGTTATGTTAGGTTAGGTTAATTTAGGTTATTTTAGGTTAATTAAGGTTAGGTTAGGTTAGGTTATGTTAGGTTAGGTTAGGTTAGGATATTTTAGGTTAGTTTAGGTTAGGTTACGATACGAAACGATACGATACGAAACGTTATGATACGATACGATATGTTTCGATACGATAGGTTAGGTTAGGTTAGGATAGGTTAATTTAGGTTAATTTAGGTTAGGTTAGGTTACGATACGATACGAAAGGTACGATACGATACGAAACGATACTATACGATACGATACGACACGATACGATACGATAGGTTAGGTTAGGTTAATTTAGGTTAGGTTAGGTAAGGTTAGGTTGAGTTCGGTTAGGTTACGATACGATACGAAACTAAACGATACGATACGATAGGTTAGGTTAGGTTAATTTAGGTTAATTTTAGGTTAGGTTAGGTAACGATAAGATACGAAACGAAACGATACGATAAGATAGGTTAGGTTAGGTTAGGGTAGGTTAGGTTAGGATAGGTTAGGTTAGGTTAGGTTACGATACGATACGAAACGATACGATACGATAGGTTAGATCAGGTTAAGTTTGTTTAGTTTTGTTTAGGTTAGGTTAGGTTAGGTTAATTTAGGTTAATTTAGTTTAGGTTAGGTGAAGTTAGGTTAATTTAGGTTAATTTAGGTTAGGTTAGGTTAAGTTAGGTTAGGTTAGTTTAGGTTAGGATAGGTTAGGATAGGTTAGGTTAGGTTACGATACGATACAATACGAAACGATACGATACCAAGCGATACAATACGATACGAAACGATACGATACGATTGGATACAATAGGTTAGGTTAGGATAGTTTAGGTTATGTTATGTTAGGTTAGGTTAGGTTAATTTAGGTTAGGTTAGGTGATATTTTAGGTTAATTTAGGTTAGGTTAGGTTAATTTAGGTTAGGTTAAGTTAGGTAAGGTTAGGTTAGGTTACGATGCGATACGATACGAAAAGATACGATACGATACGATAGGTTAGGTTAGGTGAGGTGAGGTGAGGTGAGGTCAGGTTATGTTAGGTTAGGTTAGGTTAGGTTAGGTTAATTTAGGTTAATTTAGGTTTGGTTAGGTTAGGTTAGTGATATGTTAGGTTAGGTTAGGTTAGGTTACGATACGAAACGATACGATACGAAATGAAACGATACGATAGGTTAGGTTAGGTTAATTTAGGTTAATTTAGGTTAGGTTATGTTAATTTAGGTTAATTAGGGTTAGGTTAGGTTAGTTTACGATACGATACGAAACGATACGATACGAAACGATACGATACGACACGTTACGATACGATACGATAGGTTAGGTTAGATTAATTTAGGTTAATTTAGGTTAGGTTAGGTTAGGAAAGGTTAGGTCAGGTTAGGTTACTATAAGATACGATACGAAACGATACGATACGAAACGATTCAATACGAAACGATAGATACGATAGGTTAGGTTGGGTTAGGTAAGGTTAGGTTAGTTTAGATTAGGTTAGGTTAGGTTAGGTTAATTAAGGTTAATTTAGGTTAGGTTAGTTTAGGTTAATTTAGGTTAATTTAGGTTAGGTTAGGTGAGGTCAGGTTACGATACAATACGATACGATACGATAGGTTATGTTAGAATAAGTTAGGTTAAGTTAGGTTAGGTTAGGTCAGGTTAGGTTATTTTAGGTTAGGTTAATTTAGGTTAATTTAGGTTAGGTTAGGTTAGGTTAGTTTAGGTTAGGTTATGTTAGGTTAGTTTAGGTTAGGTTAGGTTATGTTAGGTTACGTTAGGTTAGGTTAGGTTAGGTTACGTTAATTTAGGTTAATTTATGTTATTTTAGGTTAGGTTAGGTAAGGATAGGTTAGGTTAGGTTAGGTTACGATACGAAACGATACGATACAATACGATACTAAATGATACGATATGATACGATAGGTTAGGTTAGGTTATGTTAGGTTAGGTTAGCTTAGGTTGGGTTAGGTTAGGTTAATTTAGGTTAATTTAGGTTAGGTTAGGTTAGGTTAATTTAGGTTAATTTAGGTTAGGTTAGGTTACGATACGATTCGATACGAAACGATTCGACACGATAGGATACGACACGATACGATACGACACGATAGGTTAGGTTAGGTTAGGATAGGTTAGGTTAGGTTAGGTTAGGTAAGGTTACTATACGATACGAAAAGATACGATACGATACTAAACGAAAAGATACGAAACGATACGGTACGATACGATAGGTTAGGTTAGGTTAATTTATGTTAGGTTAGGTTAGGTTAGGTTAGGTTAGGTTAAGTTAGGTTAGGTTATGTTATGTTAAATTAGTTAGTTTAGGTTAGGTTAAGTTAGGTTATTTTAGGTTAATTTAGGTTAGGTTAGGTTAGGATAGGTTAGGTTAATTTAGGTTATTTTAGGTTAATTTACGTTAGGTTAGATAAGGTTAGGTTAGGTTAGGATATGTTAGGTTAGGTTAGTTTACGTTAGGTTTCGATACGAAACGATACGATACGAAACGATATAATACGATACGATATGATACGATACGATAGGTTAGGTTAGGTTAGGTTAGGTTAATTTAGGTTAGGTTAGGTTACGATACGATATGATACGAAACGATACGAAACGATACTATACGATACGACACGATACGAAACGATACGATAGGTTAGGTTAGGTTACGTTAATTTAGGTTAACTTAGGTTAGGTTAGGTTAGGTTAGGTAAGGTTAGGTTAGGTTAGGTTAGGTTAAGTTAGGTTAGGTTACGATACGATTCGATACGAAACGATACGAAACTAAACGATACGATACGATACGTTGGGTTAGGTTAATTTAGATTAATTTAGGTTAGGTTAGGTTACGATAAGATACGATACGAAACAAAACGAAACGATACGATACGATAGGTTAGGTTAGGGTAGTTTAGGTTAGGTTAGGTTACAATACGATACGAAACGATACGATAGGTTAGGTTAGGTTAGGTTAGTTTAGGTTAGGTTAGGTTAGGTTAGTTTAATTTAGGTTAATTTAGGTTAGGTTAGGTTAATTTAGGTTAATTTAGGTGAGTTTAGGTTAAGTTAGGTTAGTTTAGGTTAGGATTGGTTAGGATAGGTTAGGTTAGGTTACGATAAGATACAATACGAAACGATACGATACCAAGCGATACAATACGATACGAAACGATACGAAACGATACAATAGGTTAGGTATGGATAGTTTAGGTTAGGTTAGGTTAATTTAGGTTAGGTTGGGTTATTTTAGGTTAGGTTATGTTAGGATAGGTTAATTTAAGTTAATTTAGGTTATGGTAGGTAAGGTTAGGTTAGGTTAGGTTAGGTTACGAAACGATACGATACGATACGAAACGATACGGTACGAAACGAAACGATACGATACGATAGGTTAGGTAAGGTTAATTTAGGTTAGGTTAGGTTAGGTACGGTTAGGTTAGGTTACGATACGATACGATACGATAGGATACGATACGATAGGTTAGGTTAGGTTAGGATATGTTAGGTTAGGATAGGTTAGGTTAGGTTATGTTAGGTTAGGTCAGGTTAGGTTAATTTAGGTTTGGTTAGGTTAGGTTAGGTTAATTTAGGTTAATTTAGGTTAGGTTAGGTTACGTTAGATAAGGTAAGGTTAGGTTACGATACTAAACGATACGAACGAAACGATACGATACGATATGTTAGGTAAGGTTAGGTTAGGTTATGTTAGGTAAGGTAAGGTTAGGTTAGGTTACAATACGATACGGAACGATACGTAACGATAAGATACGATACGATAGGTTAGGTTAGGGGAGGTTAGTTTAGGTTAGGTTAGGTTAGGTTACGTTAGGTTAGGTTAGGTTAGGTTAATTTAGGTTAGGTTAAGTTGTTAGGTCAGGTTACGATACGATATGATACGATACGATACAATACGATACGATAGGTTAGGTTAGGATATGTTAGGTTATATTTAGTTTAATTTAGGTTTGTTTAGGTTAGATTAGGTTAATTTAGGTTAATTTAGGTTAGGTTAGGTTAGGTTAGGTATTGGTCAGGTTAGGTTACGTTACGATACGAAACGAAACGATACGATACGATACGATAGGTTAGGTTAGGTTAGGTTAGGTTAGGTAAGGTTAGGTAAGGTAATGTTAGGTTAGGTAATGTTAGGTTAGGTTATGTTAGGTTAGGTTAATTTAGGTTAATTTAGGTTAGGTTAGGTTATGTTAGGTAAGGTTACGATACGATACGATGCGAAATGATACGATACTAAACGAGACAAACGAAACGATACGATACGATACGATAGGTTATGTTAGGATAGGTTAGGTTAGGTTATTTTAGGATAATTTTTGTTAATTTAGGTTAATTTAGGTATAGGTTAGGTTAGCATAGGTTAGGTTAGTTTAGGTCAGGTTAAGTTAGGTTAGGTCAGGTTAGGTTAATTTAGGTTAATTTTGGTTAGGTTAGGTTAGTTTAGGTTAATTTAGGTGAATTTAGGTTAGGTTAGTTTAGGTTAGGTTAGATTACGAAACGAAACGAAACGATACGATACGAAACGATTCGAAACGATACGATACGATACGATAGGTTAGGTTAGGTTAGGAAAGGTTAATTTAGGTTAGGTTATGTTACAATACAATACGATACGAAACGATAAGATACGATAGGTTAGGTTAGGTTAGGTAAGGTCAGGATAGGATAGGTTAGGTTAGGTTAGGTAAGGTCAGGATAGGATAGGTTAGGTTAGGTTAGGTTACGATATGAAACGATACGATACGCTACGATACGAAACTATACGATACGATAGTTTAGGTTAGGTTATGTTAGTTTAGGTTAGGTTAGGATAGGTTAGGTTAGGTTATGTTAGGTTAATTTAGGTTAGGTTGGGTTAATTTAGGTTAAATTAGGTATAGGTTAGGTTAGGATAGATTAGGTTAGGTTAGTTAAGTTTAATTTAGGTTAGGTTACGATACAATACGATACGATACAATACGATAAGAAACGAAACGATACGGTAGGTTAGGTTAGGTTAATTTAGGTTAATTTAGGTTAGGTTAGGTTACGATACGATACGAAACGAAACTATACGATACGTCACGATACGATAGGTTAGGTTAGGTTTGCTTAGTGTACGTTAGTTTAGGATAGGTTAGGTTAGGTTACGATACGATACGATACGAAACAATACGTTACGATACGAAACGATACGATACGATAGGTTAGGTTGGGTCAGGTTAGGTTAGGTTAGTTTAGTTTAGGTTAGGTTAGGTTACGTTAGGTTAATTTAGGTTAATTTAGGTTAGGTTAGGTTAGGTTCGGTTACGTTAGGTTAGGTTAATTTAGGTTAATTTAGGTTAGGTTTGGTTAGGTTAGGTTAATGTAGGTTAATTTAGGTTAGGTTAGGTTAGGTTACGATACGATACGATACGAAACGATACGATACGAAACGAAACGATACTATACGATACGACACGATACGATACGATACGATATGTTAGGTTAGGTTCGGTTAATTTAGGTTAATTTAGGTTAGGTTAGGATAGGTAATGTTAGGTTAGGTTAGGTTAGGTTAAGATACGATACGAAACGATACTAAACTAAACGATACGATACGATACGATAGGTTAGGTTAGGTTAGGTTAATTTAGGTTAGGTTAGGTTACGATACGATACGAAACGAAACAATACGATACAATACGATACGATAGGTTAGGTTAGGTTAGGGTAGGTAAGATTAGGATAGGTTAGGTTAGGTTAGGTTACGATACGAAACGATACGATACGAAACGATACGATACGATAGGTTAGGTTAGTTTAGTTAAGGTTAGGTTAGGTTAATTTAGGTTAGGTTTGGTTAGTTTAGGTTAGTTTAGGTTAATTTAGTTTAGTTTAGGTTAAGTTAGGTTAGGTTAGATTACGATACGATACAATACGAAACAATACGATACCAAGCGTTACAATACGATACTAAACGATACGATACGATACAATAGGTTAGGTTAGGATAGTTTAGGTTCGGTTAGGTTAGGTTAGGTTAATTTTGGTTAGGTTAGGTTATTTTAGGTTAGGTAATGTTAGGTGAGGTTAATTTAGGTTAATTTAGGTTAGGTTAGGTTAGGTTACGATACGATACATTACGATACGAAACGATACGATAAGAAACGATACGATAGGTTAGGTTAGGTAAGGTTAGGTTAATTTAGGTTAATTTAGGTTAGGTTAGGTAAGGTTACGTTAAGTTACGATACGATACGATACGAAAAGATACGATACGATACGATAGGATACGATACGATAGGTTAGGTTAGGTTAGGTGAGGTGTGGTGAGGTGAGGTGAGGTCAGGTCAGGTCAGATCAGGTCAGGTTATGTTATGTTATGTTAGGTTAGGTTAGGTTAATTTAGGTTAGGTTAGGTTAGGATAGGTTAGGTTAGGTTAATTTAGGATAATTTAGGTTAGGTTAGGTTAATTTAGGTTAATTTAGGTTAGGTTAGGTTAGGTTACGATACGATACGATACGAAACGATACGAAACATTACGATACGAAACGACACGATAAGATACGATTCGATAGGTTAGGTTAGGTTAATTTAGGTTAATTTAGGTTAGGTTAGGAAAGGTCAGGTTAGGTTATGTTAGGTTACGATACGATACGATACGAAACGATACGATACGATACGAAACGATACGATACGATACGTTACGATACGATACGATATGTTAGGTTAGGATAGGTTAGGTTAGGATAAGTTAGGTTAGGTTAAGATACGAAACGATACGATACGATACGAAAAGATATGATACGATACGATAGGTAAGGTTAGGTTAGTTTAGGTTAGGATAGATTAGCTTAGGTTAGGTTAGATTAGCTTAGGTTAGGTAAGGTTAATTTAGGTTAATTTAGGTTAGGTTAGGTTAGGTTAATTTAGGTTAATTTAGGTTAGGTTAGGTAGGGTTACGATACGATACGATAGGTTAGGTTAGGATAGGTTAGGTTAGGTTAGGTTAGGACAGGTTAGTTTAATTTAGGTTAGGTTAGGTTAGGTTAGGTTAATTTAGGTTAATTTAGATTAGGTTAGGTTACGTTAGGTAAGGTTAGGTTACGATACGATACGATACGAACGAAACGATACGATACGATAGGTTAGGTAAGGTTAGGTTCGGTTAGGTTATTTTATGTTACGTTAGGTTAGGTTAGGTAAGGTTAATTTAGGTTAATTTAGGTTAGGTTAGGTTAGGATAGGTTAGGTTACGATACGAAACGATACGATACGATACTATACGAAAGGATACGAAACGATACGATACATTACGATAGGTTAGGTTAGGTTAATTTAGGTTAGATTAGGTTAGGTTAAGTTAAGTTAGGTTATGTTATGTTAGGTTAGGTTATGATAGGTTAGGTTAATTTAGGTTATTTTAGGTTAATTTAGGTTAGATTAGGTTAATTTAGGTTAAATTAGGTATAGGTTAGGTTAGGATAGGTTAGGTTAGGTTAGTTTAGTTTAATTTAGGGTAGGTTACGATACAATACGATACGATACAATACGATACGAAACGAAACGATACGATAGGTTAGGTTAGGTTAATTTAGGTTAATTTAGGTTAGGTTAGGTTACGATACGATACGATACGAAACGAAACGATACGATACGTCACGATACGATAGGTTAGGTTAGGTTTGGTTAGTGTACGTTAGTTTAGGATAGGTTAGGTTAGGTTAGGTTAGGTTAGGTTAGGTTAGGTTAGGTTAGGTTAGGTTACGATACGATACGATACGAAACGATACGATACGAACCGAAACGAAACGATACTATACGATA
>PNEQ01025766.1:20758-31899 GCA_003012365.1 Medauroidea extradentata
GATAGGTTAGGTTGGGTCAGGTTAGGTTAGGTTAGTTTAGTTTAGGTTAGGTTAGGTTATGTTAGGTTAATTTAGGTTAATTTAGGTTAGGTTAGGTTCGGTTACGTTAGGTTAGGTTAGTTTAGGTTAATTTAGGTTAGGTTTGGTTAGGTTAGGTTAATGTAGGTTAATTTAGGTTAGGTTAGGTTAGGTTACGATACGATACGATACGAAACGATACGATACGAACCGAAACGAAACGATACTATACGATACGACACGATACGATACGATACGATATGTTAGGATAGGTTCGGTTAATTTAGGTTAATTTAGCTTAGGTTAGGTAAGGTTAGGTTAGGTTAAGATACGATACGAAACGATACTAAACTAAACGATACGATACGATAGGTTAGGTTAGGTTAGGTTAATTTAGGTTAGGTTACGATACGATACGAAACGAAACAATACGATACAATACGATACGATAGGTTAGGTTAGGTTAGGTTAAGTTAGGGAAGGTAAGGTTAGGATAGGTTAGGTAAGGTTAGGTTAGGTTACGATACGAAACGATACGATACGAAACGATACGATACGATACGATAAGTTAGGTTAGATTAGTTTAGGTTAGGTTAGGTTAATTTAGGTTAGGTTAGGTTAGTTTAGGTTAGTTTAGGTTAAGTTAGGTTAGGTTAGGTTACGATACGATACAATACGAAACAATACGATACCAAGCGTTACAATACGATACAAAACGATACAATACGATACAATAGGTTAGGTTAGGATAGTTTAGGTTCGGTTAGGTTAGGTTAATTTTGGTTAGGTTAGGTTATTTTAGGTAAGGTAATGTTAGGTGAGGTTAATTTAGGTTAATTTAGGTTAGGTTAGGTTACGATACGATACGTTACGATACGAAACGATACGATAGGTTAGGTTAGGTAAGGTTAGGTTAATTTAGGTTAATTTAGGTTAGGTTAGGTAAGGTTACGTTAAGTTACGATATGATACGATACGAAAAGATACGATACGATACGATAGGATACGATACGATAGGTTAGGTTAGGTTAGGTGAGGTGTGGTGAGGTGAGGTCAGGTCAGGTCAGATCAGGTCAGGTTATGTTATGTTAGGTTAGGTTAGGTTAGGTTAATTTAGGTTAGGTAGGTTAGGATAGGTTAGGTTAATTTAGGTTAATTTAGGTAAGGTTAGGTAAATTTAGGTTAATTTAGGTTAGGTTAGGTTACGATACGATACGATACGAAACGATACGAAACGATACGAAACATTACGATACGAATCGACACGATAAGATACGATTCGATAGGTTAGGTTAATTTAGGTTAATTTAGGTTAGGTTAGGTTAGGAAAGGTCAGGTTAGGATACGTTAGGTTACGATACGATACGATACGAATAGATACGATACGATACGAAACGATACGATACGAATCGATACGATACGATACGAAACGATACGATTCGATACGATACGTTACGATCCGATACGATATGTTAGGTTAGGTTAGGATAGGTTAGGTTAGGATAGGTTAGGATAGGTTAGGTTAGGATAGGTTAGGTTAGGATAGGTTAGGTTAGGTTAAGATACGAAACGAAACGATACGATACGATACGAAACGATTTGATACGATACGATACGATAGGTTAGGTTAGTTTAGGTTAGGTTAGATTAGCTTAGGTTAGGTAAGGTTAATTTAGGTTAATTTAGGTTAGGTTAGGTTAGGTTAATTTAGGTTAATTTAGGTTAGGTTAGGTTAGGTTAGGTAGGGTTACGATACGATACGATAGTTTAGGTTAGGATAGGTTAGGTTAGGTTAGGTTAGGTTAGGACAGGTTAGGTTAATTTAGGTTAGGTTAGGTTAGGTTAATTTAGGTTAATTTAGATTAGGTTAGGTTACGTTAGGTAAGGTTAGGTTACGATACGATACGATACGAACGAAACGATACGATACGATAGGTTAGGTAAGGTTAGGTTCGGTTAGGTTATGTTAGGTTAGGTTAGGTTAGGTTAATTTAGGTTAATTTAGGTTAGGTTAGGTTAGGATAGGTTAGGTTACGATACGAAACGATACGATACGATACGATACGATACTAAATGATACGATACGATACGATAGGTAAGGTTAGGTTAGGTTAGATTTGGTTGGGTAAGGTTAGGTTAATTTAGGTTAATTTAGGTAAGGTTAGGTTAGGTTAGGTTAATTTAGGTTAATTTAGGTTGGGTTAGGTTACGATACGATACGATACAACACGATACGATACGACACGATACGACACGATACGATAGGTTAGGTTAGGTTAGGATAGATTAGGTTAGGTTAGGTAAGGTTACGATACGAAACGATAAGATACGATACTATACGAAAGGATACGAAACGATACGGTACGATACGATAGGTTAGGTTAGGTTAGATTAGGTTAATTTAGGTTAGATTAGGTTAGGTTAGGTTAAGTTAAGTTAGGTTATGTTATGTTAGGTTAGGTTATGTTAGGTTAGGTTAATTTAGGTTATTTTAGGTTAATTTAGGTTAGGTTAGGTTAGGATAGGTTAGGTTAGTTTAGGTAAGGTTACGATACGATACGATACGATACGAAACGTTATGATACGATACGATACGAAACGTTATGATACGATACGATATGATACGATACGATAGGTTAGGTTAGGTTAGGATAGGTTAATTTCGGTTAATTTAGGTTAGGTTAGGTTAAGTTACGATACGATACGATACGAAAGGTACGATACGATACGAAACGATACGGAAAGATACTATACGATACGATACGACACGATACGATACGATACGATAGGTTAGGTTAATTTAGGTTAATTTAGGTTAGGTTAGGTAAGGTAAGGTTAGGTTAGGTTAGGTTAGGTTAAGTTAGGTTAGGTTACGTTACGATACGATACGACACTAAACGATACGATACGATAGGTTAGGTTAGGTTAATTTAGGTTAATTTAGGTTAGGTTAGGTTAGGTAACGATAAGATACGATACGAAACGAAACGATACGATACGATAGGTTAGGTTAGGGTAGGTTAGGATAGGTTAGGTTAGGTTAGGTTACGATACGATACGATACGAAACGATACGATACGATACGAAACGATACGATACGATAGGTTAGGTCAGGTTACGTTTGTTTAGTTTAGTTCAGGTAAGGTTAGGTTAGGTTAGGTTAATTTAGGTTAATTTAGGTTAGGTTACGTTAAGTTAGGTTAGTTTAGGTTAGGATAGGTTAGGATAGGTTAGGTTAGGTTAGGTAAGGTTACGATACGATACAATACGAAACGATACGATACCAAGCGATACAATACGATACGAAACGATACGTCACGATACGATACATCAGGTTAGGTTAGGATAGTTTAGGTTATGTTAGGTTAGGTTAGGTTAGGTTAATTTAGGTTAGGTTAGGTTATTTTAGGTTAATTTAGGTTAGGTTAGGTTAATTTAGGTTAGGTTAGGTTAAGTTAGGTAAGGTTATGTTACGATACGATACGATACGAAAAGATACGATACGATACGATAGGTTAGGTTAGGTGAGGTGAGGTGAGGTCAGGTCAGGTTATGTTAGGTTAGGTTAAGTTAGGTTAGTTTAGGTTAAGTTAGGTTAATTTAGGTTAATTTAGGTTTGGTTAGGTTAGGTTAGGATATTTTAGGTTAGGTTAGGTTACGATACGAAACGATACGATACGATATGAAACGATACGATACGATAGGTTAGGTTTTGTTAATTTAGGTTAATTTAGGTTAGGTTAATTTAGGTTAATTTAGGTTAGTTTAGGTTAGTTTACGATACGAAACGATACGATACGAAACGATACGAAACGATACGATACGACACGATACGATACGATACGATACGATTCGATAGGTTAGGTTAGGTTAATTTAGGTTAATTTAGGTTAGGTTAGGTTAGGAACGGTTAGGATAGGTTAG
The DNA here is from genome assembly GCA_003012365.1 of Medauroidea extradentata. Lineage (NCBI taxonomy): Eukaryota > Metazoa > Arthropoda > Insecta > Phasmatodea > Phasmatidae > Medauroidea > Medauroidea extradentata. The sequence goes on from PNEQ01025766.1 coordinate 24,701, forward strand.
GTTACGATACGATATGATACGAAACGATACGATACGAAACAATACGATACGAAACGATACGATAAAATAGGTTACGTTAGGTTAGGTTAGGTTACGATACGAAACGATACGAAACCATACGATACGTTACGATAGGTTAGGTTAGGTTAGGTAAGGTTAGGTTAGATTAGGTTAGGTTAGGTTGGGTTAATTAAGGTTAATTTAGGTTAGGTTAGGTTAATTTAGGTTAATTTAGGTTAGGTTAGGTTAGGTTAATTTAGGTTAATTTAGGTTAGGTTTGGTTAGGTTAGGTTAGGTTAATTTAGGTTAGGTTAGGTTAGGATAGGTTAGGTTAGGTTACGATACGATACGATACGATACTAAATGATACGATACAATACGATAGGTTAGGTTAGGTTAGGTTAGCTTAGGTTCGGTAAGGTTAGGTTAATTTTGGTTAATTTAGGTTAATTTAGGTAAGGTTAGGTTAATTTAGGTTAATTTAGGTTAGGTTAGGTTACGATACGATACGATACGACACGATACGATACGATACGATAGGTTAGGTTAGGATAGGTTAGTTTATGTAAGGTTACGATACGAAACGATACGATACGATACTATACGAAAAGATACGAAAAGATACGTTACGATACGTTAGCTTAGGTTAGGTTAGGTTAATTTAGGTTAGATTAGGTTAGGTTAGGTTAGGTTAGGATAGGTTAAGTTAAGTTAGGTTATGTTATGTTAGGTTAGGTTAGGTTATGTTAGGTTAGGTTAATTTAGGTTATTTTAGGTTAATTAAGGTTAGGTTAGGTTAGGTTATGTTATGTTAGGTTAGGTTAGGATATTTTAGGTTAGTTTAGGTTAGGTTACGATACGAAACGATACGATACGAAACGTTATGATACGATACGATATGATTCGATACGATATGTTAGGTTAGGTTAGGATAGGTTAATTTAGGTTAATTTAGGTTAGGTTAGGTTACGATACGATACGAAAGGTACGATACGATACGAAACGATACTATACGATACGATACGACACGATACGATACGATAGGTTAGGTTAGGTTAATTTAGGTTAGGTTAGGTTAGGTAAGGTTAGGTTAGGTTGAGTTCGGTTAGGTTACGATACGATACGATACGAAACTAAACGATACGATACGATAGGTTAGGTTAGGTTAATTTAGGTTAATTTAGGTTAGGTTAGGTAACGATAAGATACGAAACGAAACGATACGATACGATAGGTTAGGTTAGGTTAGGGTAGGTTAGGTTAGGATAGGTTAGGTTACGATACGATACGATACGATACGAAACGATACGATACGATAGGTTAGGTCAGGTTACGTTTGTTTAGTTTTGTTTAGGTTAGGTTAGGTTAGGTTAGGTTAATTTAGGTTAATTTAGTTTAGGTTAGGTTAAGTTAGGTTAATTTAGGTTAGTTTAGGTTAGGATAGGTTAGGATAGGTTAGGTTAGGTTAGGTTACGATACGATACAATACGAAACGATACGATACCAAGCGATACAATACGATACGAAACGATACGATACGATTGGATACAATAGGTTAGGTTAGGATAGTTTAGGTAATGTTATGTTAGGTTAGGTTAGGTTAATTTAGGTTAGGTTAGGAGATATTTTAGGTTAATTTAGGTTAGGTTAGGTTAATTTAGGTTAGGTTAAGTTAGGTAAGGTTAGGTTAGGTTACGATACGATACGATACGAAAAGATACGATACGATACGATAGGTTAGGTTAGGTGAGGTGAGGTGAGGTCAGGTCAGGTTATGTTAGGTTAGGTTAGGTTAGGTTAGGTTAATTTAGGTTAATTTAGGTGTGGTTAGGTTAGGTTAGTGATATGTTAGGTTAGGTTAGGTTAGGTTACGATACGAAACGATACGATACGATATGAAACGATACGATAGGTTAGGTTACGTTAGGTTAATTTAGGTTAATTTAGGTTAGGTTATGTTAATTTAGGTTAATTTAGGTTAGGTTAGGTTGGTTTACGATACGATACGAAACGATACGATACGACACGTTACGATACGATACGATAGGTTAGGTTAGATTAATTTAGGTTAATTTAGGTAAGGTTAGGTTAGGAAAGGTTAGGTCAGGTTAGGTTACTATACGATACGATACGAAACGATACGATACGAAACGATACAATACGAAACGATACGATACGATAGGTTAGGTTAGGTTAGGTTAGGTTACGGTACGAACAAATACGATACGAAACAATACGATACGATAGGTTAGGTTAGGTTAGCTAAGGTTAGGTTAGTTTAGATTAGGTTAGGTTAGGTTAATTAAGGTTAATTTAGGTTAGGTTAGTTTAGGTTAATTTAGGTTAATTTAGGTTAGGTTAGGTGAGGTCAGGTTACGATACAATACGATACGATACGATAGGTTAGGTTAGAATAGGTTAGGTTATGTTAGGTTAGGTTAGGTCAGGTTAGGTTATTTTAGGTTAGGTTAGGTTACGTTAGGTTAATTTAGGTTAATTTAGGTTAGGTTAGGTTAGTTTAGGTTAGGTTATGTTAGGTTAGTTTAGGTTAGGTTAGGTTATGTTAGGTTACGTTAGGTTAGGTTAGGTTACGTTAATTTAGGTTAATTTATGTTATTTTAGGTTAGGTTAGTTTAGGATAGGTTAGGTTAGGTTAGGTTAGGTTACGATACGAAACGATACGATACAATACGATACTAAATGATACGATACGATACGATAGGTTAGGTTAGGTTATGTTAGGTTAGGTTAGCTTAGGTTGGGTTAGGTTAGGTTAATTTAGGTTAATTTAGGTTAGGTTTGGTTAGGTTAATTTAGGTTAATTTAGGTTAGGTTAGGTTACGATACGATACGAAACGAATCGACACGATACGATACGACACGATACGATACGACACGATACGATACGATAGGTTAGGTTAGGTTAGGATAGGTTAGGTTAGGTTAGGTAAGGTTACTACACGATACGAAAAGATACGATACGATACTAAACGAAAATATACGAAACGATACGGTACGATACGATACGATAGGTTAGGTTAGGTTAGGTTAATTTATGTTAGGTTAGGTTAGGTTAGGTTAAGTTAGGTTAGGTTATGTTATTTTATATTAGTTAGTTTAGGTTAGGTTAAGTTAGGTTATTTTAGGTTAATTTAGGTTAGGTTAGGTTAGGATAGGTTAGGTTAGGTTAATTTAGGTTATTATAGGTTAATTTAGGTTAGGTTAGATAAGGTTAGGTTAGGTTAGGATATGTTAGGTTAGGTTAGTTTACGTTAGGTTACGATACGAAACGATACGATACGATACGAAACGATATAATACGATACGATATGATACGATACGATAGGTTAGGTTAGGTTAGGTTAGGTTAATTTAGGTTAGGTTAGGTTACGATACGATACGAAACGATACGAAACGATACTATACGATACGACACGATACGAAACGATACGATAGGTTAGGTTAGGATACGTTAATTTAGGTTAACTTAGGTTAGGTTAGGTAAGGTTAGGTTAGGTTAAGTTAGGTTAGGTTACGATACGATTCGATACGAAACGATACGAAACTAAACGATACGATACAATATGTTAGGTTAGGTTAATTTAGATTAATTTAGGTTAGGTTAGGTTACGATAAGATACGATACGAAACAAAACGAAACGATACGATACGATAGGTTAGGTTAGGGTAGTTTAGGTTAGGTTAGGTTACAATACGATACGAAACGATACGATACGATAGGTTAGGTTAGGTTAGTTTAGGTTAGGTTAGGTTAGGTTAGGTTAATTTAGGTTAATTTATGTTAGGTTAGGTTAGGTTAATTTAGGTTAATTTAGGTGAGTTTAGGTTAAGTTAGGTTAGTTTAGGTTAGTTTAGGTTAGGATTGGTTAGGATAGGTTAGGTTAGGTTAGGTTACGATACGATACAATACGAAACGATACGATACCAAGCGATACAATACGATACGAAACGATACGAAACGATACAATAGGTTAGGTAAGGATAGTTTAGGTTAGGTTAGGTTAGGTTAATTTAGGTTAGGTTAGGTTATTTTAGGTTAGGTTATGTTAGGTTAGGTTAATTTAAGTTAATTTAGGTTATGGTAGGTAAGGTTAGGTTAGGTTAGGTTAGGTTACGATACGATACGATACGAAACGATACGGTACGAAACGATACGATACGATACGATAGGTTAGGTAAGGTTAATTTAGGTTAGGTTAGGTTAGGTACGGTTAGGTTAGGTTACGATACGATACGAAAGGATACGATACGATAGGTTAGGTTAGGTTAGGTGAGGTGTGGTGAGGTGAGGTCAGGTCAGGTTATGATAGGGTAGGTTAGGTAAATTTAGGTTAATTTAGGTTAGGATAGGTTAGGTTAGGTTACGATACGAAACGATACGATACGATATGAAACGATACGATACGATACGATAGGTTAGGTTATGTTAGGTTAGGTTAATTTAGGTTAATTTAGGTTAGGTAAGGTTAAATAAGGTTAATTTAGTTTAGGTTAGGTTATGTTAGGTTAGGTTACGATACGATACGAAACGATACGATACGAAACGAAACGAAACGATACAATTAGATACGATACGATACGATACGATACGATAGGTTAGGTTAGGTTAGGTTAGGTTAATTTAGGTTAATTTAGGTTAGGTTAGGTTAGGAAAGGTTAGGTTAGGTTAGGGTAGGTTAGGTTACGATACGATACGATACGAACTGATACGATACGAAACGATACTATACGATACGAACCGATACGATAGGTTAGGTTAGATTAGGTTAGGATAGCTTAGGTTAGGTTAGGATAGCTTAGGTTAGGTTAGGTTACGATACAAAACGATACGATACGATACGAAACGATACGAAACGATACGATAGGTTAGGTTAGTTTAGGTTAATTAAGGTTAATTTAGGTTAGGTTAGGTTAGGTTAATTTAGGTTAATTTAGGTTAGGTTAGGTTAATTTAGGTTAGGTTAGGTTAGGTTAGGTGAGGTTAGGTTACGATACGATACGATACGATACGATAGGTTAGGTTAGGATAGGTCAGGTTAGGTTAGGTTATGTTAGGTTAGGTCAGGTTAGGTTAATTTAGGTTAGGTTATGTTAGGTTAATTTATGTTAATTTAGGTTAGTTTAGGTTAGGTTAGGTTACGTTAGGTAAGGTTAGGTTAGGTTACGATACGATCTGAACGAAACAATATGATACGATACGATAGGTTAGGTTATGTTAGGTTACGTTAGGTTAGGTTAGGTTAATTTAGGTTAATTTAGGTTAATTTATGTTAGGTTAGGTTAGGATAGGATAGGTTAGGTTAGGTTTGGTTAGGTTAGGTTACGATACGATACGATACGATACTGTACGATACGATACGATACGATAGGTTAGGTTAGGTTAGGTTAATTTAGGTTAGGTTACGATACGATACGATACGAAACGATACGATACGAATCGATAGGTTAGGTTAGATTAGGTTAGGTTTGGTTAATTTAGGTTAATTTAGGTTAATTTAGGTTTGGTTAGGTTAATTTTGGTTAAGTTAGGTTAGGTTACGATACGATACGAAACGATACGATACGATACGACACGATACGATACGATACGATACGATAGGTTAGGTTAATTTAGGTTAGGTTAGGAAAGTTTGGGTTAGGTTAGGTTACGATACGATACGATACGAAACGATACGATACGAAACGATACGATACGATACGATACGAAACGATACGAAACGATACGATACGATAGGTTAGGTTAGGTTAGATTAGGTTAAGTTATGTTAGGTTAATTTAGGTTAATTTAGGCTAGGTTAGGTTAGGATAATTTAGGTTAATTTAGTTTAGGTTAGGTTAGGTGAGGTTAGGTTACGATACGATACGATACGATATGATACGATACGATACGATAGGTTAGGTTAGGTTAGGTTATGTTAGGTTAAGTTAGGTTAGGTTATGTTAGGTTAGGTTAGGTTAATTTAGGTTATTTTAGGTTAATTTAGGTTAGGTTAGGTTAGGATAGGTTAGGTTAGGTTAATTTAGGTTATTTTAGGTTAATTTAGGTTAGGTTAGGATAGGTTAGGTTAGGTTAGGTTAGTTTAGGTTAGGTTAGGTTACGATACGAAACGATACGATACAATACGAAACGATATGTTCCGATACGATATGATACGACACGATAGGTTAGGTTAGGTTAGTTAGGTTAATTAAGGTTAATTTAGGTTAGGTTACGATACGATACGAAACGATACGATACGATACGAAAGAATACGATACGATACGATAGGTTAGGTTAGTTTAGGTTAGGATAGGTTAGGTTAATTTAGGTTAATTTAGGTTAGGTTAGGTAAGGTTAGGTTAGGTTACGATACGATACGATACGAAACGAAACGATACGATACTATAGGTTAGGTTAGGTTATGTTATGTTAGGTTATGTTATGTTAGGTTAGGTTAGGTTAGGTTTGGTTTGGTTAGGTTTGGTTAGGTTAGGTTAGAATAGGTTAGGATAGGTTAGGTCAGGTTAGGTTAGGTTAGGTTATGTTAGGTTACGTTACGTTAAACACATTATAAAAGAACAAACCTGTTGTTAAATAAAAAAAAAAGATATCAGCATCGCCGAAACAAACTGCATGGTGGCGAAGGCCAAAGGCAAGAAAGAGAAAATACTTACCTGAGAATCAGACTTGGCGTCACTCAGGGCCTCCAAAGACATATCTGTAGGTACAGCTGAGGAGAAAATTATGCCAACACATGAGCATACAACTAATCAGCGTGTAGTAGGCTCACATCAAGGTTAGGTTGCAGCATGGCCACATCAAGCCTGGCAGCATGGATTGCTGTACAAACAATAAAATTAGCATTAGAAGAGAGAAATAATGTAACGCAAATAGAATGCCAAACGACAAAAAACATAATAAAAACTCACCCTAAGGCGGATTATACAAAGTTTTCATTTTCATGTGAAAAGTGTAAAGAAAAAATATATTGTTGAACCTTTTTTTTTTTTCACTTTAATAAAGGGTGAGATAATATAGGAAAAAGCCAACCAATATCTCTATTACTAGAGCTACTGACCAAATGGAAACCAAACGCCTGTAGAAGTCATAAGAAGTATATTTAAACAGAATTCATATGATAGGAAAAATAATGACTTCTACAGACAAGTCAGGCTACTAAATAAATAAATAAGCAGGA
>PNEQ01025767.1:0-11525 GCA_003012365.1 Medauroidea extradentata
ACACAGTTACAAATCCCTGTACAATACACGCGGTGGGCTCTCACCTCAAAAACCAACTCTCAAGTTATACTGTAAAAAAATATAAATATCTAAATTCGGAACAAAATAAATTAGATGCGCAGCCCGATGGCTCACGTTACCAAAAAGAAAGGTGCTGTAGCCCCGATGTTAAAGGATCTCCATGGCACGTGTGCCCGCGAGAGCTCTCCCCGCACACGTCCGATCACTTCGACAGTCAGATAGCTAAGACCGGGAAGCTGAGCTCCCAGCATCCTCCTCACTCTTCACAGGAAGTGCCCACAGAAGGCACATCACGGCAAGACCTTCCTAGGTTAGCACTCTACCTACCGAGAGCATTCCTAAACTCATTGAAACGTTTGTTTCCTCGGATAAATCACATTATTTCAGCATCAATTTACCATACTTCATCCCGCTCGGCGATCCTTAAAGCTATACATATCTCTGGGCAATCCACAGGAAGGAAAAATTACAAGATGGCATTCTCCCTTCATGAAACAATAAAAAATGATTTTACATACGTGATTACACTTTCCTTAGCCCTGAATGCTCTCGCCTGTCACACATTACCCTCAAATTGTTAATGGAAATTACTTGTATTTATGGTGCAGCCCACCGCTCGTAAATTAATGGTTTTTTACACATTAATTACAATTGAAAATACATCTACTTTAATTGAAAGTGTCCTGCTGCACTTCTGCTGCGGTCTACACCAACATAGAGGTGTTGAGTCCCGGTTTTACGACTTACATATAACTCCCACGTCTTCTTAACTCTTAACACACGGCGATCTCGACGCACTGTATTAGGCAAGCCAGGTTTCCCAAACACTAGGCGACGCCCCCTCATTATAACTAGTGCCTCACGAAGCATCTCGGGATCACATTAGACATATGCTGACGCCGAAAAAGTGTATAAATGTATTTAAGAAGTTACGGAAGTTAAGTTTACGGTTACGTTACGTTTATGCCAACATGACACCACAATTCTGCACAACAAACAAATTTAGAAAAAAGAAAGGGATAGGGTGGGTAGGCCAAGTACCTTACAATTAGATACAGCACACACAAGTTTTTATCTCTAGAAATTCCATTTCACCAATCTAGTATTCAACAACTGGTAAGAAACCTCTTAACAAAATTTTTTGGAACAATTCATTAACAGTTAGTTGACTTCAAACTACAGTAGTCTGTTAACTGATCAGTGTGATAAATCTTGCTTTGTATGGGTATGTATTTAATTTATGGCAGATGTAGGTAGTATGCTGCTTTAACCTTAAAGTGAAATGTTTTAAAACTTTGAAATATATATGTATAGATGTAAGTTTCATTGACTGTTGAAGTAGTAAAGTGATAAAATATGAAGTTTTCAGCACATTTAGAATGAAATTTTGCTTTAAAAAATGAGGTGACGTGTGTTATGGTTCGTACCTTCCATGTTACCATATTTTCAAGGGCAAATACTGTACAAACTAAAATTGATGTTTTCATTGTGAATTAATCAGCAGTCACATCACTGTTTGCTTGTGTGTTGCAGAACTACGTATGTCCTCTCCAACAAAAGTAGCACAAATTTAAATGGATGTTTGCCTTGAAGATGAAAGAACTCTTGTGTATGCATTCTTTGTGTAGTGTTCAATTATGACAAAGCACAGCTACTACCAAACATGGAAGCAATTTGGAGAGGCTTAAATACTGTATGTCATTTGCATGTGCGCAGAGGTTCTAGCTCAGTGCAAATTTCGTTACTACGCAAGTGCACCTGTCACGTTATAGTTGCACATAACACTGAACTTATTTAATCCCAATGCAGATTTTTTTACTATGCGCACCCGTCACGTAATAGTTGTACATCACACGGAATTTTTTAATTCCAATGCAGCACAGCAGAGTATATTTTGTGTTGCATCACTAATAGATAATATTTATGATAGTCTGCCCCCAGAACCAGGAATCAAACCAGGATCACCTTGGCAAGAGGCGAATGGTCTGACTATTCTGCCACTGTGGCCCTTACTCGCAACATAAAATTACTACATATGTTTAGTGGAATTAATTTTTCTGAATTTAAGTTAGCTACTTCAGTTGTAAGCTTCTTACAGGCTACCTGAATAAAATATGATACATCAAATGCTGAATATAGTAGGAAGTTTTTGTGATGAGTTACTATGTGAACATTTTAATAAATTAATACTGGGTACACAAATTAAATTTTTTGATTTTTATTTGGCGTTTTGCTTTCGTCAAGTATGCATTTCTTGACTATGTTCACAACAGTAATTACGGTATTAAAATATACTATTACAAAATAAAAACGGTTACTTGTTGACAATCTGAGCTTCAGTTCCAAGTTTAAATTTATAATATAAATTCAACATATATTTCATACAAATTAAACATTTTCTCTTCAACACATCAGTATATCTAGTATGCAGACAATGAAAACTCTGGAAAAGCTCATTCACAGAATTTTTTTTTTTAAATTTTGTACAGTACACAGGAATGACAAACTACGTAACTGCTTGTCACAATATCACAACCACAACATTCTGAAAGTGTCATGATGCTTTGTGGCTGGTATTTGTTTCATTAAACATAAGAAGAAAGAGTGAAAATGTTTATCACAAATATTTACAAGATAGTACATGAACATTCCTTAACAGCCTAATCTCCCACACAGTGCTCGTGTGCTCCCCTCTCTTTCTTACCCAGGCACGAGTATACCTTGCCCACAACCTGTGGAAGACCCTTAAATACTGCTCTTTGGTGGTTACATTGGCTAAGAATAACGTCATAATGGTACAAAATCTACACATTTTGTTGTGTATTCTGGTATACATGCTTTTCTTGGTACCTTTACAAGCATTCTTTTTTTACTAATTACAGTATTTCAATTTTAGTGTAAGCCTCAAAATACTGAGCTGTTCTGAAAACATTATAACACTTCTCAAATACGAATCAGTGTTATTTAAAATGTAATCACATAAGGTTGCTACGAAGTTAATTCGTCGGACATATGATGGTCCATCCAAACCAATGCACACTTGAAAAAAAAGTGAGCTTAGTTCTTCATAGCAGCATGAAACACTGGCAAAATCGACAAATGCAGTTCATCTTTTCATGTTGCAGCCACTTTCTTGCTGTCATTGGTGAGGACCTTAGTCAACTCCTGTAATTAATTAAAAAGAAAACATAAATTTACACAACTATACAAGTTAAGTAACAAAAAAACTTTTAATTAATTGTACAAGCATGCACAATTGGTTTTGGGTTTGAGCAAATCCAGCATATGATACTAATGGTTGTGTAAACTGTGCCACAGACTATGAAAACCAACGAAACTTCAACCTGCATGTGATTGGCCTGAAAATTTATATAAAATTATTTTGGGTGTTGCAAAATGTCTCCTTTGTATATATTTAAAGTAATTTACAGTGCCACCTTTCTGTATGTTAACCGGTAATACATTGGTTGCTATTTAGAAATCTCTAGGATCATAAAAACTATTTTTAAAAAATTACATTGTTCAGATGTGGGAGACTGAAATAGACGAGGTCATGGGGGTGTAACTAATATAGGGAAACTAATCTCTGCATTTCAGGTTACTCTAATATCCGTAGTTAAATTGCTGCTGCACCGTCGCAGTACCAGAAAAGTAGACGTTTACAACTTTTTTTAATTATTATTAATTTTGTACTGGTCAGTGGTTGCCATTTTCACCGCACAGTGAAATGGTGTGAAGAATGGTTATGTTTGATAAAATAATGTATTAAGGGTGCACGCCTGCTGGCTGTGTATTTGCACGATTGAGGCAAGATGCTAAGGGCGATGTTGACAAAGTCATCTGGTGCAGTATCGCCTCTACTGCAAGACACTGAAGAAACTGCATGCTCCTAGAGTAGTTTCACACAAATCCCATGAGTAGTTTTTCAGATATAACAGATTGAAAAAGCTGTTTTTAGCCAATTTGAGGAGCTCCCAAATGATTTTTCTAATCGACGTGATGCTTTCAAACGACTCTTTAGTCATCTTTGGGTGTGTATTTTCTTTTCATACATAGACACGCTGGGCATGTGTGGAATAGTTTCTTAAAAGAACAAACTGTGTTTACTAACATGTTGCAACATATTTTAAGGATGTGGTAAACGAGGCCCTTAAGCGCGAAGTGGTTGGAAGCTTTATATTTTATTAATAGCTGAAAGTTTTGTTGCGTAAGTGTTGTAAAATATGTTTTGTGTATTGTGAGACACCATTATCCTGTATACGAGGAGATTGGATTTCAAAGATTGCAAGTAAGTGCAGGCCAAAACCATTATTTCCTGATTGTGTAAATTGTAAATTCTGTCTTACATCACAGGTAAAAAAACTAAGTGAAAGTAAAAATTTAAAAGGGTTTTTTAAGTGGCTGTGTACTTTCATTTTGTTGCAGTGATTTAAGTACGAAGAGGAAGTGCCTTTTAAACCTACATGTAAACAATGCGATTGAAAATATTTATTTATTTATTTGCGAGTAGTACCAATACTATTAAGGTCAAACATTATCTCATAATTATGTACAAATAAATAAATTATTTTTACGAGGTAGCACCTTAACTATATAAATGAATAAAAAAAATAAATTATAAAAACAAACACATAGGCGACCGCAGTTACGACAATTGAAAATGTTCGCTTGATGCACAAACACATGATGTTGATAGAAGTCAATGTATTCTAAAAAAAACTGTGCATGTGCAATGCTTTTCCTCTGGTGTTTCTATATTTCCCCATTGCTAGAATCAGCGCAAGTGAACACACACAGCAAAACAGAAGGAAATATTCAGGACCCATTCCATACCATTGAGTTACGTACATCTCTTTCCGTAGGAGTAATGCTCATTGGACAAGGTTGATGACTGTTAGCTTCGGCACCTGCTGGTATAAGGACAGTACTGGCACCAACTTTCCTGATAATTTTGAAACCATTTGAATGTAGCCAGTCCTTATTTTTCGTCGAGTAATTTAGAGATTATAGGCTGTCATGGTTTTGAGGTTATAATGTAAGAGGTGTCAAGTGTTTTCGCGAAGATATTTTTGAAAAATTGGGTCATGTGTCTTAAATGGTCATTTAGGTTTGTGTACTGGCAATGACTTTTTGCTAGATAAATGGTTCGTGATCATATACTGTACTGTAGTTCGCATACCAGCTAGTGTATTAAAGAGTGAAAAACAACATATTGGTTCTTATTTCAGACAGATGTTTGACCAATGCTTGATAGGAAAGGATTAATTCAAATGATTTTTCTTTATGTATTAGAATATAGCCATTTCACTTCGTTATTGGGTTAATGTTTACTTAGAATTGTATGCAAAACTTAGTTTTCACGACAACACAAAAATATGACAATATAAAAATAATAGACATGGGTTGTCAATTTAACTAACTTCTGCAATAAAAAGTGTATGTGCTACTTAAAAAGTTCATATATTATTCCTGATACTATTAAATCAATTATTTTATTCATTAATGGGTAATTGTTAAACTAAATATTACATAGTATGTCAACATTTAGGGTGTGACGTGGCTGCGTCTGTGTGGTGGTGATATGTTGTTATGTCCCTGTTCGTTGGCTCTAAAGATGTGACGTGGCTGCATCTGTTTATGGTGATGTCAAGTCCTTGTTCATTAGCGCTAAAGATGTGACGCGGCTGCGCCTTATGTCCTGCCAATGCACGGGAGATATGACTAGTGCTACGTTTGCACCAGTTGGTGAGACTCATTCATTTGTTTATCCACACATCAGTTGAGGTTATGTAGCTTGGTGTGCTCCGGATAGCTCAGTTTATTCAATTAAATGGAGGCGGAAACTATTATTGTGATTTCACAAACTAAACTCGTGAAATAAGGCAACTGTTTATTTTCAATTCTACTGTTTACATTTTTTTCTTACTTTGTGATGATTCTACAAATAACGGTTTGGTATCAAAACATAAATAAATCGGTCAGATGTCCGGCATTACCATATCCTAGTTGATTAACAAAAAAAAAAAAAAAAAAAAAAAATGAAACAACGTCCGTTCCGACTGAATGACTCACTCACAACTGTCTCGGGCCAGCGCCTGGCGTAAACACAACCACCACAGGCCACCACCCGAAACTGACTGCCTCGACGACTCGACCACAGCAATGGACATGGTAACAAATAGCGCACATCAGCGGAGTGATACAACAGTATCCGATTCTCCCAAAAGCAGTAAAATGACACTTAAAACATGAAACAAAGTATTTCAAAAATTAAGTTTATAGTTTTTACATCAAACTGATAAATAATATTAACACAAATATAACAATTGGGGACAAAAGGTGTGCAACAGCAGAACTACTTTCGCGGCACAATACCCTGAGCAACCTCCTATGATGGCTGACCTACGTGCGTCAATAACCTACGTCATGAAGAAATTCCATGAGGCAAGCGATCAACCACAACGTCGGCGCCAGAAATACTACAGCCTGGAGAAGCTTGTAACACAAGAAGTTACTCACTTCACCAGGGAAAATTTAATAATATACTAATATTGCCAAAACTAAAAAATTAGTTAAAATACAAGAAAAAGTTATATCAACAAAAATAATTAAAATTTTACTGTGGTCTTTCAAACCAAACAATTCAGGAAAATAATCAAATGTCTCTACTTTAAAATTCCTTGACTATTGTATATTTAAATTTTGAAAGGATAAATTAAAATTAATATGTCACCAATTACTAGGTTATTGAATTCTGTTGTATCATCCAGGACACCTCACAAACTCATACTGAAAATGGCATATAGTTATGAAAGATTTAAATTTAAATAAGAAAAAATACTTTATAGAGTTTTAAACAAGATGGGGAAGTGGCTGAACACTTCACATCTGTATATTTTAATTAACGGACATTTTCTGAATTTTCTTAAATACATCGGTCTGAGAAACAGAGTTGATAGGAATTTCATTCAATTTATTGATCATAGAACTGATTATGTTAAACTCTCGGCACAAACTAATCAAAATGGGTACCATATTCTTCATATGTACCCATAAGTGATTCTTAAAATACCTTCCCTTATGAAGGTAGTTGGCACCCGCTTAGTAGGGGTGCTGAAAACAGTGGCCAAAATATCTAACGTGAGAGTTTCCTTTCTATAATCCTCTTTGTTCTATGACCTTGTGTACAATGATTATGTACAATGTTTTTGAATAATACAGGCTGCTTCTACTAAAAGTTACAATGAAACTGGGTTTGTTCCCATACAATCTTACTGAAGGGCAACATCAAGAAAATAAATAAATAAACAAAACTTCAACAGGTCATGGGCCCAGTACCCCAGCAATAGAAGGGGAACAAGTGCATTGTGGCAGTTAAAAAAATAATAATAAATCAAAGAAATTAAGCATTGACGAGTGTGAGAGTGGGACTCTTTCATTTTATATAGAGAGATTATGTATGTAGTGTCAAAGCAAATTATGCAAAATGAGCAAGAAAACTTTAAAATATTTTTTTCATGTATGATACGCCATTGTGTCAAAAGCAAAAAAATAGTACCTATATGGATGTACATATGTGAAAATGTTTATGAAGTTTAGTAATGTGTCGTACATTCGTTGGTTTATCAAGGCAACCAAAAACTAATTCAGCATAAGAATAAGTATGTGCAAAAAATGTCATCTTAAAAATTTAATAAAACATAAAATATATACCGTTTTTATAACATAAAGAAAACTATACTATCGAAGCATGTGTAAATGAATAGCTAGAAAATATTTTGCCAGCTTAAAATTCATTAAAAATCGCTACGCAAATAAAAAAATTTAATTCATTATTATTTTGTCATTACGTATATTTGTCATTATATTGTATCATTTATGGACCAATTACTTAAATTACAGTGTGTAATGTCCTGGTTTTATTTTTTCTGATGTAAATTAATTTTGTCGTGGGCTAGGCTCCCGGACTGTTAACTGTCTCTTTGTAAAACTTTTTGCTACAATGTTTTTCTAAAAACATCACTATTCAATCAAGTTTAATATTAGCATGTCTAAATACAAAAAATGCTTAAAGTGCACCATTTTACACCTTGAAATACCAATTTTTCCCGGTGGACCCCTCACTTTATTGAGGGGTTCAGTGTTCCAATGTGTATTCTCCCAATTATGAAACATTCCTACGCCTCTGGCCAATTTATTAGTTTTTTATTGTAAAACATGTCATTTATTTTGTAATTGAATTGTAGTTCAGTTGTTTGTATTCCTTTAACCAAAGAAACTTTTTTAGAAATGTAAATTACATCAGCATAAGTGTAATTTTTTTCATTGCAAGCTTGTGTTTTTTTTTTTTTTTGCTGTAAACTATTTGTAATGTAGCTTGTGGTAGTTCAGCCAGGGGCAACAAATAAATAATAAAGAAACGAAAGAAAGTGTTCCTTACAATTTGAAAATCAGATAATGATTAGAGACAAAACAATTTCACTGATTCACTGACCTACATACTAGCCTGAAAGAATGTGTGCGTACTCAAGGCTGCTTGATAACGCAGTGATTTCACAAGTTTAGACATGTATGTCACTGCTTCTGTATTACTGGTTCAGCGTCGTCCAGGAAGTGTCAACTAAGTCAAGAGTCAATCGCTAAAGTGACACTAACTTAAAGTTACTCAAGACACATGCACAGTGGTAGATACAGGACTTGTGAGGGAGGAAGGTAATGTGACTGAACATATTATTATGTGTATATGTATGAATTGCCTCTACACTTTTAAACTAAAGGAAGTAGTGTCGAAATGTCCCATATCCACGCCACTCCCTCCACAAAAGTCCTTTATCCGCCAGTGCACATGCGCGTGATTTACTTAGGTATTGTTGCGAAAATCTAGTAAATCACATACCGTATTACTGTACTAGCTCAGCCGGGTACACTTTAACAAGTCTTTTAGATATGAATCTACTTCGGAAAGATACTCGCCAGTTCAGTGATTTACTGACATGTGGTTGAGGGGCGGGTAAGGAGGGAGGGAGCGCTTGAGAGGGGAGAAAGCATTGAATCGAAGCGGGCGGCCGAGTATTTCCG
Source organism: Medauroidea extradentata (assembly GCA_003012365.1). Lineage (NCBI taxonomy): Eukaryota > Metazoa > Arthropoda > Insecta > Phasmatodea > Phasmatidae > Medauroidea > Medauroidea extradentata. Next base: position 9,100 of record PNEQ01025767.1, read on the forward strand.
ATGATAACTGAATGCTTGCACAATGTCAGCAGCTGGACACGAGTGCCTGCCGCCATCAGCATGTCAGCTATTCTGCGCTTGTATTTTACTGAGTAAGATAGCAGTTTCTTTGTGAATACGGTCATTAATGAACTTTGCAACATTAAAAAATTTTTTACGAAATTACGGTACTGGATTACTATGTGAAACTTTCCATCCCAACACTAAACATGCCCCCGAGCTGTTCGTGTATTTGTATATTATGCAGGTGCCGTACAGTATTGTCTAAAATGGAATGTTAATCTCAGCAGTTAGGACTAATTTTTTTTGTCATGAGCATAATAAATTTTGTTGAATGTGAATTTTATTTGTGCGTCCACATGAGCGCAAGATTTTAATTTTACGTGCATTTTGTTTGCTTATAGGCCTATGTTGTTTTTGACTCTTGGTACCATGCCACTTTCTAACATGTGAGAACAAAACGTATCAACATTACATGAATTAAAAAAGCTAATAAATGTTAATGTTAATTGAATTAAATTGTAAGTAATTTTTAGTATATTTACTGCACCAATGACCAAAAAAAGTCATTTATGTACTTAAGTGATGAGTCGTCAAGGTTAACCATTAAGAACAGTACGTGTCTAGGATTTACAAACTGACCATAAGTTTGTGTTTTTAGTTTACGCATTTCGAAACTGTTGTTGCAATTTAAATTTATATGTTACAAAAAAACTTTTACCACCAGTTTATTATTATCATTGTAAACAAATTGTAATGTTCCTTCAAAGGTTAGTGACTTAGGAAATATGTACAAAAACTTGCTGTGGTCTCCGATTCGCAAAAATATTGTCTCGGGAAAGACGTAAAACTTAAATACACTATCCAGCCAATAAAATATATATACCTATCCCTACGGAAGTATCTTATCAAAGTAAACAAATGAGAATATTGAGAGAATCAAAATTTAAAGTAATTCAATTTTTCCTCGATTATTGATTCTTTCGATACCAGCTATTCTAAATAAGAGCTTTGATGCTGGATTCCAGTGTTTCGGAAGAACTCCTGACTGAAGCTGCCTACACTGTGACTTACCTTGTCAACAGAGCCACAACAAGAGAAAGAAATAAAACTTGAACAGAACTCTGGAATGGTCAATGGCCTGATCTAAGCCACCTGTGGATACTTGGACGTGAGGCCTATTCTATAAAATAAACGTACTGTACATAAACTGAAATTACCCAAGAAGCGAGAAACTTTGTTGGATACGCTGGAACGGCGTATAGACTCTGGGACTCTGACAAATGTAAAATAATGATTCTGAGAGACGTCTCATTTATAAAAAGGGAACAAGTAAATTAAACAGGTTTCAAAACCAGTGATGTGATTCCACTGATTGATAACGAGAAAGACACAGAACAGATGGTAACATAATAAGAGTGGGACATCTGTGAGTAGCTGAAAGAAAGAGAAAATTACAAACTACAAACAATGAACAAAATTGAGAAGATGAACCGTTGTTACTTGGGTTTGAAAGAGATTAATTCGCCGAGGAAACGGGGATCCATAAAAAAAATAAACCTCCAAACTGACTTTTAAACTACAAAAAAAATATGAAGACTTTGTTGTGAAGACACATGCAGAAGCACTAGAGAAACCAGATGATGAATGTTGAACGAAGGCTATTGAAGAGTAAAAAAGATCTTTACTTGAAAGTATAACTTCGACCGTAGTAAAGAAATAAGGAAATAAGAAGTTCCAGTGGGAAAAAAAGATTCTGCCAAGTAAATGGATCGTCAGAAAGGAGATGGACACTGTGAAGCCAGATTAGTAGTGATAGGTTGTCAACAAGTACCTGAAATTGATTATAATGACATGTTTGGATCACTAAGAATGCTACACGAGGTAACATAAAACAAAGGATACCTATGTGCTACAGACCTTTGATATCAAAACTGCTTTCCTGTACAGATGTTTGGAAGAACATGCTTACATGTATACATTATAAGGGATGGATATTGAAGGGATCTGTAAGCTTGAGAAGACATTGTACAGTATAAAACAAGCCCCTCTAAGGTGAAACATTACAATACCTTGTGATGGGGCTACTACGTCACGTCTACGTTGTTGTTACTATCTAGATGTTGGAGGTTATGATGTCCTTGCTGGCGGCGACGACTTATCTAATTAGACTTTTCCTTGTTTGTTATTTTCATGCCTGGATAGCCTGAGGAGTTTACCTAAGGAGTTTACATACAAAAAAAAAAAAAGGAGCCAATTTCTTTAATAACTTTCAGTCTTTTAATAATAGTTCACCAGACGTACATGGCACAATAACGTACAAAAATTCTTTCCCGTGATTTATGTCTTACAGTGTGAACGTGAATAGGTAACACCAGTGGCGGAATTCACTAAGTCATGAGTGTTCGTCCCAGTTTATTATCGGC
>PNEQ01025767.1:11625-31842 GCA_003012365.1 Medauroidea extradentata
TATACTGCTATACTCACATGTGCAGCTATTTCTTGCACCTACTTACTTGAGTACTACTCTTAACAAACACCGCAAAAGAAATACATATTAGAGTGCTGGCTACACAGCCCCCTTTACTCGCGGATACGCCCTCTAAGCTTCACCGCCCCTCTTCCAACTTTAACACGTCCTCTTCCTGCCGCCATGACGCCCCAACTAATAAACTCCCGGGCGAACACTCTGACTTACTCGGCCGAGCGGCGGAGGGATACCTCAGGATGCAACGTGCCTAAAAAGCTGGTGAATTGATGTTTATAACCTAAAAATTGTATGTAACATAGATACTGATAAATTTACAAAGCATTTTACTCCATACTACCAGCTAAATATTCATTAGTTTATTAATTGGGGATGTGCAGCGTTCTCAATCTGTCGCGGATCACCACCTTTTTAGTGTTGTTGCACACAACACTACCACCCACGTTGATCGAGAAACGCCCTGCAGAGTCCCCGCATTCCAGCACGTCCGTGTTCGTGCCTCCAAACGAGTGAACTCTGGCCTGCCAGCACTGGCTAGCTCCGAGCTTATTTGAAATTTTAAAAGCCAGCACTTCTCTGTACGTGCTTCCAAGCAAGAGAACTACTACTAGCCTGCCAAATAAATCCTATTCCAGGAGAAGCAAGCTAAGAGGCTACTTGAAATTTAAAAAAATTAAAACAAGGCAAAATATGATAAAAGTTTACTTGGAAAAGTTGTTTGAAATTAAATTAGCTTTAAAATGAGTCCAAACACGACATACATCCGATAAAATTGACATGTAAAATTATATGCTTTTCTCTTGCTTTAAAGTTAAATTTAAAATTAAAAGGAAAATTTTAATGTACATTTCTCTACTCGCATCCCCAATTAATATGTTGGATCCCACCGTATACATCCTTATACCTGGTTACGTTGGCCTACTTAATTTGTTATTAACAAAAAAAAAAAACATTAATTAAGAAAGAAAGAAAAAAAATTGAAATTACTGTATGATAAGAGGCCAAGTTAAGTGCTACGTGCCAGTGCATGTCACAACCTGAAGTCAAAAGGGATGTGTAACTACCTATGTTATCTTAAATCTGAACCCTGTATTTTCAAAAATTCAGATCATACTCTGATACTCGGCTTTTATGTCCATGGCATTTTCACTGGGAAAAATTAACAATGTCTGAACAAACTGGTGGAAGATTGGAAGTTGGAAGAGAGTTTGAAATCAAAGTACTATACAAAAAACCCCTACAAAATTCCTAGGAATGGAACTAATACATTGAACTTGAATCAAAGAGAGACTTGTCATCTAACTGCTGGAAAATTACAACACGAGTGATGCAAAACCAATTTTAAACTCCAGCAGTGATAGTAGAACAGGACAGTGGAACAGCCCTCGATATGTGAATATTCCCTGACAAAGAGTTACCGGGCATAATCTGTATAGATAGTCTACAAGACCCCACATTACCTATGCTGTAAATCAGTGTAGCAGAATTGTTGAAAACCCTACTCGAGGTGACGTGATGGCTTTAAAGAGAATTATTGAGGTACCTGAAACGTACTAGCGTACTAAGCATCAAGTCTGATGGAAACACCCCTAGCTGTTTGTATTCATCAAAACATGTCTAGCTGTAATTCGTCGTATCTAATGTAACCCCTGTGTAACTAGTGACTTCACGTACTACATGCAGGGATGTAGCTAGGAATTAGGGAGTGTGGGTTCTTGTAAAAAAAATTGTAACATACTAAATTTAAAAAATGTAATTTTTACGTCAATTTCTGTAGATCCGTTATAAATAAACAGCCCAATTTTAACAAAAAGTCTTTCCCACATATCTTCCCAAACACTAGCGTGGGAAACAACTTGCAACTCGTTTCCCGGGAAATGTCAATCTATATCCTCGCCTCCTTGGCGGAAAGATAACTTGCTGGCATCTAACCTGGTACTCTCCCCTTCCCCTAGTCATTATCAGCTCACTTTCACACATATACTAATGCCGGCAAATATTATCTCTATTAAAGTGTGGACAACAGGATTTTACATTTCCTGCATCTACCCACACACAACCACTGTGTTATTTTTCGAGTTTTGGGAGTTTCTACTAGTTTGTTCAATTTTCCTGGTGAAGTGAGAAACTTCTTGTGTTGCAATCTCCTCCAGGCTGTAGGGTTTTTGGTGCCGACGCTGTGATCAGATCATCTGCTTTGTGGAATTTATCTATAATGTAGGTGATTGACGCAAGTTTATCTTTGTCTGCTTCAAAGATGATACAAGAGGGTCTGCTAATAGTATTGCGCCGTAGCGAAGCGAGAGAGAGAGAGAGAGAGAAAGAATGTGTGTGCGCGCGCACATGCGTGCGTGCAAGCTGAGTGAATGCAAGATAAAAAGGAGAAGGGGGTCGCGTTATTGACACTACGCATCAGCCAGGCAAGCGTGGTAAAGTAAACACGACTGCGCAATGGGTAAAAATAACTTACGTGACTTAGTTTTGACTCGTTGATGGCGCCTGTTTTTGCATTAACTCGACTCTCGCCTTACACACTCAATATCTGGGCATGCCATTGTCAAAAGGGCACAAGTTCCGAACGTAGTTCAGCACAAAGGCTTGTCTTCAAATTTCACTTGATTTTTTTAAATTCATTATTTTCGTATTGCAAAGATATTACACCAGCCTCGCGGCCTCCGAAAAATAAATGTTGCGTGCAACATTAATTTTAGTTTCTTTTGAAAAGAGTCTTGTAAACCTTTTTAGATATATTTTTCCATGCAATGCTACGAGCATCAAGACTACACGATCACGAGCAGGCATCAGTACTTGTTGTTTTATTTATTTATTTTTTTGTGGTCATATTGATCGTTTGTGGGTGAGATTTTAATCAGAAGACGTCTGTCTATCGATATAAATCTAAATTTCAGTTATTATTTGCCATTTTTCGTGTGATACGATACGGATGTCGTACTATGCGTATACATGAAGACACTTGGTGCTCTGTGTTCTCTTTTTTATCTCTTTTTTTCTACAGGGCATGGGTCGGTCATATTTACCGTTCAGTTATACCCTTTTAATCGGAAGACATCAGTCTTGTGATATAAATTTATATTTTAATGATAGCTTGTCTTACGTTCCCGCAAAACACTACGAAATTCGGGACCCCACTGGATATAGTTTGCAGAAAATATGCAGATTTAAAATTTGGTATAGGGGTGGAGGGCAAAATTGGCCTCAATCAATTTTTGAAAAGTAGCCATTTTACGAATGTCATAATGGAATCAACAGTATTCGTAAAATGGAGGGTCTAGTGTAGTTCTTCCCCCTTTCACCTTCACACGCTCAGGCCAGGCGGCAAAACTGCTTAGCGTAACAAGGAGATAACATTCCTTGCCATATACGCTGGAATTTATGGCCTTTGGATAAAATTAGTGTGGGTCGGCAGTTTCCGAGTGAGGGTTTTACCGACCCATGCCGCCCCACGCGGCTACATCCCTGTACATGTGATATTCATTTGTATCAAGTGACTGTAGCTTGTGCCATTCATGAATATACATCCTGTAAGGTGAGCGACATTCATCTTCCCCTTTTACCGTATTTAAGTGAGACTAACTGCCTGCGCTGGCACTCGAGTTCTTCCTTGGTGGCTCACTCAGTAGTCACTCGCACTGCTCTAGTACAAACCCTTCTAGAGATATGCACTGCAAACACTCCACAATCTTACCTACTCACACATTAAGAACATATTTAATGAAGTGCCAGGTAGGCAGCACCCTAAGTATGTAAATCCTCATTCTGCATCTCACCAGGATTTTGAAGTAGGAGAGAGAGTTACAGACAGGAAATGTGGATGATGTGTGACAATCACGGCTATGTTGCATGCGGCTCAAAGGTGTGACATGATAAGTATTACATGTTAATTTTTCTATTACTATGAAGTTTTGCACACTGACGAGTTCCAGCATAACTAACTGCATGTTAAAAAATGGGTCACATTACGTATTTCACCCTCTTTTCTCACTGGTAATGAATGATATGTATTATGTTGACCATAAGTTTTACGTACCCAAGTAAGCAAACAAATACGTATATGTAATTGTACTCTGAAGTGCTGCAAATGTAGGAATAACAGGACTAAGTACCAAGCAAGTGGTTGGAACATTTCATAGCATTATTCTCTGTTCACTCTTACACAAGTTCTGTAAACAAATAATATATCATTACACCTTGCCAGCTTCTAATTGGCTCAATTTGTGCAGCATGCCAATGTACTATTCCCAACTAAAAATTGTGTAGTCTACTGACAAAACAACGCATAACTAATAAAAACAATATTGCATAAAAATTTTGTACATGTTATTGCTATACAAAGGAGAAAAATACAAAAAACTTGAAAAAAATATTTATTTTCTGTATATTTATAGTACCCATATTTCAATATTCAATTGAAATTATCAAGCCATGATTAACTATTGTATTAAAAAATTGTACTGACGTTAACAAAAATTTGGTACCTACTCTATGCAGGAAAAACAAATGAGTAATAAAAACTTACTTGTAAAGTCATCTTAGATTACTTTTGTACTTCTCTTTTTGGAAAAATCACATTTGGTTGAACACCAAACAATCTGTCGATAATTCTCACTACGTTTTTTCTTGGTATTGCCATATACAAAAATTTATACTTGTATCATATAAACATTACGGCAAGTTCGTTTAATACTTTAGACATATTCACATTTGGAAAATTATGCAACACAACCTCACTGGTCATGCCAAACATGTAAACATTACAGACGCGAGAATGACGAAACTAAATTAAACAAAGGAATTTTGGTGTGGACGAACCGAAACAGAAAATGGATACACGAAAATACAGTTGACAGTAGCCACAACATTGACGTGTTAATGTTAAAAAATACGCTGGAAAATAAATTACATAGTAAGAGTCTGACTTGTTTTCACACCAGTAATTATTATTGAACTAAACTTTTTGTATTTTCACAAACAAGAATGAGAGTATTGTACATCACTAAATACTGACAAATGTACTAAGAAACTCACACATTTAACAGTGCATCAGTAGTTGCATAACTTGTGAATCAAATGTACGGACGTGTCGTCCGCTAACCATAATTATAGTAGTAACGAACGTATAGCCTTGTAGATTGTGTTCGCAACGTGTGTTAATATCATATATTTGTCCATAAAACTTTCTTATTAGGTGATAAATGGTAAATTTGTATGTACACAACAGATGAAGATCTATTTCTTGTGCTAATTCTCAGTGCAAGCCAGTCTGCAGCCAATGAACACATTTGTTTATAATCTGCTCTGTTTATTTTTAAAACTAAGGTAAGAGTGAATGGAGAATAGCAAAGTTGTAAGGAATTCTTTCTTTATTAAATCGACTGTGGCCTAGAATGTAATGAAAAATTTAGTAATAATCTCTCAGAACAAAAAAATTATCAGAAATTATCTAAATTCCATTCAACTATTTTGAAAAGACAAGTCCCAGACTTTTCCTTGATTTTAAAGTTTGCAAAAAAATACCTTAACAGCAGAAACAGCAACAACAAAACAACAACAACTTATGACTACATAGTTGCATTACGTTTGTTTGCTAAACAGTTACAATAATAACATTATCATACCCGAAGCCTGTCCTGGGCATCTGAGACTTGTGCCTCAAGTTGTTCTTTTTCTTCCTGGAGTGAGAGCTTCGCTGTTGAATCCAGAACTTCCAGTTTCCAACCTCCTTCACCATCAAACTGAAGTAGATGTGTGTGGAACTTCCTACAAACGCACAGTTACACAATTTAACTACAAGACTACGTGATTTGTCTATTCCAGACATACACATTTTTATGACACAATGTTCTCAATTTTTTATGATTCACTAATGGGTAACATTAAAATCTAATACATGGCTAAAAGACACCATTATTTGCATAGCAATTGGTGTTCAGATAAATATTTTCTATTAAAAGTTCATATTATACAACTGTTACTTCCTTGTTGGTACCGTCACAAGCCCTACGTCCAGTCTGGCATATAGTATGTAGTGTGTATGTATGTGAAAGTCTATTTATGCCCATATTCCAACATATTGTATGGGGTTTTGGCACAACTTCTGTACACTATGTAGTTAAAATCCAAGTATTTACATGAAATTTAGATCTGCAGTTTATATACCATTACATAATACACTGGAAAGAAGAGCTAAATGTGTTAAAACTTTTTACACACTTTTTTTTTTCTCGAATGTGAGATGATATCATAGAAACTTTTTTCTTGTAAATTATTGTTGTGATAGTGAAAATTTAGTAACTTTCTGTTCTAAACATTGTTTGTTAGCAACAAGGATGATATTTTATAAGATTTGTTACACGAGATAATATATTGACAGCCCTGAACAAAGCCAACATCAAAACAACAAAATATAATCAGAGTACACAGCCAGCTGAACTAAAATGTTTAATATGTACCTACTTGCTAGTTACGCAGGAATGCTCACACGGAATGGAAGAAAGAGGATCGAAGTAACAGCTGAATTTCAGAAGCATCTTTAACCTGAATTAGTTTGGTCCTGTACTATAAGGAACTAATCTCTTATGCTTAAACAGTGGCGGACATAAGGGGGAGGGACAGAGGGGGCTGTCCCCCCTCCCCTACGAACCTGTTGTGGTTTTTATTTAGTGTATTACATTGTCAAAATATATACAGGGAAAACATTACATTTACACAAATAAATATTTGTAAATAATTCAAACATATGTATCTGTAGACTTCACATAATATGCACAATTTATGTGAACACAGTTTTAAGCCCATATTATTATTTTGCTGTGAACGTTTTATCTGGTAATTGTGAATAAAAATAATTAGTTACTGATATTGACCATAAAATAGTGACGTTACAGTATTTTAACTCCTGAAAAGCAATAGTGCAAAATTAAATAGTATCAAACAATTTTTTTTCTTTCTAAAACTCAGTTTATGTAAATGAGGATTGTTCTTGCTCGAAAAGCGTTGTGCACTGTGCTGACGGGAAAATATATTTTTTTGTTTTTTCTCTTGTGACGTCTTAGTACGAAGGTGAGTGGGTCAGGCCAAAGAGAGACTGGGCAGGGCTCACTCACCCTATCATAATTACTACTAAAACATGTAGACAGAGATGCACAAGTACTTAACTTGCCGGTTGGAGAACACAAAACACAGATGGACAACACAGTTTCGCGTGGTTGTGCCGTTGCGATGTTTCGCTGGCCAGGTCAGCTTCCTCTGTCAGTGAGTGATTGCACAGTGCAGTATGGTGGAAAATTGGAAAGTTATCTGATGTTGAGGCCTGGTGGTTGTCTGGATTTTGTGATACATTGATGGGCTAGTTCCCAGCGCCTAGTTTCTGTACTATTGTCCAAAGGTGGTAAGGCTCTCACCACTCTGGTGTTGTAACAGGCATCAAAAGAGAGTTTGTGGGAGGCTGCATGTGCAGCAACTGGTTTACCTTGAAGGTTTAGAATGGAACTGGCTATAGCTTGTTTGATATCGGCCCTGTGGCCATTCATCCTCTGTCTTAAGTGTGTTCATGGTGAGGCCAATGTATTTAGTATCGCACTGTGTGTACTGTAGTTGGTAGATGAGGTTTTTGTTCCGCAGCTGTAACTGCTTTGAATTGGGTATGTATGATTGGTGAGCCTGCTATGGAAGGATGTGGAGGGCTGATGTATTGCAAAGGTACAGCAGCGAGGGCTATTACAGGGATGGGAACCTCTGGGTGTGGTGATTGTGCTGGGAATAGGGCTGGGTGATAGTTTGGGGCACACCAGTTTGTTGCGGAGGTCTGGAGGTCGTCTGAGAACCAGTCTTCAGGGTTTGGAGAACATGTTGTGAGTTAGCGGTGAAGAAGAAAGAATTTTATGGCCACAGTTGAGAATGGTCTTTAGTTTGTTGAGGCCTTCATGGTAAGACACTACCAGAGGGATGTCAGTGTCACTGTCTCAGAACTGTAGTCTCTTGTTAAAGATGGCTCGCTGAATTGTGACTGTCAACAAGAGGTTTGGGGTATTCTCTGTCAATAAATGCTCTGGCAATTTGGTCATACTGTGTATTCAGATCGTCTTCGGTTGAACATATGTGTTTGGCTCTGGTTGCTTGGGTGTATGGAAGTGATATTTTGCAGTAAAAGGGGTAGTAGCTGTCGAAATGATGGTATTGAAGATGGTTGATAGGTTTGGTGAGCACAGTCGTTTCAATTTTGCCATTTTGTAGAGTCAGCAACATCCAGAAAAATTGCCTGTGTGTTTGAATAGTTCCATGTAAATTTCAGGGTACTATGGGAGATCCGGTTGTTGAGGAAATCAATGAGATATTCCTCTGTGGAAGTCCAGACCATGAATATGTCATCAATGAACCAGGTTCAGAAGTAAGACTGTATTTGCTGATTGTTTAGAAAATTCTGTTCTAACTTGCCCATGAACGAGGCCATAAGGGTGCCCATGCCTGTCTACTTAATCTGCAGCAAGTGTTGGTCATGAAATCTAAGATTATTGTTGTTCACTGTGAATCTGGCTAGTTCTACCATGAATGCTGTAGAAGGCTTGCTGTTGGGAGGTCTCTGGTTCAGGTAGTATTCAACTGCAGACAGTCCAGATGAATGTGGGATATTGGTAATGACACAGAGCGTGAAAAGGGACGGTGGGGATATTAATTATAACGACACCATGTCTTCACACACTCTGTGACTAGTGTGCTGTGAATGAATGATGGTTTCAAGTTATACGTTATTAAGTGTTTTAACATTATGTCTTAAGGTCGATTACTAACAAGTAAGTGTATCAGTATATGTGACAAGAGAGAATACAACTTGTTTACATATTTTTAGTAAACTGCAGAAACTTGCAATAGGAGAAGGCGGTGCTGAAACCGTAACACGGGTTCGTTTATATTAGGTTCTTCATACAGTAAAAGCAGTTTAAGGTTGTTCAAGTATAAAAAATTCTACAATTAATTTGCACGAAATAACATTAGTATGGTATACTTGTGACCACTTTCCTTTCAAGGACAATACTTTAGCTTGCACAGCATACCCTTTACTAACCTAATAAATTACTGTAGTGAAATAATTAACACTGGAATTAAATAACTGTTGCATACTGTGTGCTAACATTTATATAAACACAAAACAAGAAACTTCTATATTAAAGAAAATATAAAATAAAGGATATTTACTAGTTTTTCTGAAAATTTTTTAAACTACATCTATTTTTTATGCTTCTTTACATAAATTTTAACAAATAGCCAATTGCTTGTGACACCTAATTTAAGTACTATTTTATTTTGTTTTAATAAGTCTTTTTGGTTTTCGTTGAGTGTATTTTCCCGTAACATGAAGCTTCTGATGGGTGACACAATGTGAGTATACTGCAGTAGCGAAATGACGGGCAGGGGAACCAGAAGATCCTCGAGAAAATCTTTCGACCAGCAGAACCAAATTTATTGCCAGATTTCCCAGGTCACACCTAACTTCTGTGAGGTCTGCTCAGTTATATTTTGTAATGTGATTTTTAAGAACTGCATTACAGATTGCAGTATTTCTGTACCATATAATCAAAATTTGTACTTTCTGAATTCCAAAACATTTTGTAAACCTTAGTTTGTTACTCATTAAAATTAAAGCATGTTTTTCAGAAGATAACGCTATTATAAAGACTTGTCGACAGAGAATCTAGAATATGTACTTCATTTTCATATCAACATAAACAGGGTGTCCAGCAAAAGTGGTATTTCAATTTCCAGTACATTTCCCGTACAGTTCCCACATTTCCTGAGAAATTCCAGTACAGTGCTTTAAACGTGATGCGAAGTTAAATTGTGCTAGCCAAGCAGACTAACGATAACCATACAATTTTTACGTTATTTACAAAGGTGTGTAAAAAATATTATACTATGTCTAGTATTTAATTAAAGTACTTTCCTTTACACAAATTTGAAAATTGATTGAATTGTTGAAAGTCCTCTTTTGTTGCATGTGAAGGTTCCTGAAGAAAAGAAAAATTTCAAGTACATTTCCCGAAAAAATCACGTACAATTCCCGTACTTCCCGCAATTTCCAGATTGCTGGACATCCTGATAAAGGTTTACATTTTTAAAGTGTTAATTTATCATAAAAACAATTTCTCAAAGAAGTATATTCACATTTTTGGTCAAAAAACTCCTGAAATAGCACCGTGTTGCACCTACAAATCCAAATTTTTCCAAGGGAGGGCCTTTGGACACCCCCCCCCCTTCCCTTAAAGTCCAGAGCTGAATCCACCTTTGACTCCCCCTCCCCCAATAAGATAATTGCCTAAGTCTCAACTTTCTGCTTTCTCACTCATTTTTTATTCTTCCTCTCCCACATTTATTGAAATGCAATCTACTTAGCTAAAACTTTAAAATATGGGTTTGATCCCTGCTGTTTTTAGTTATAAGTCTCTTTTATATCAGTCTGGGTTGTGTTGACTTCTAAATGCAAGTTATGTACGCAGAATATTTATTCCACTTACATATATTAGGTATGGCCAGATTCATACTGAAGCTTTTACTACATAGCAGTTAGGTATAAAGCCAACATACAGGATCCCCTTTGCTAAACTCCACTACAATGTTCAATTAAGCTGAATAATATACCACTGTTCAAAACAACAACAAAACAGAAAATGCATACTAAAGGATGTATCAGATTCATGAAAATTTTTGTTAATAGGTAAATAACATACTAAACCCATTCTCATAAATTCTCTTTTTACAGCAAGCATTCTTTGAGTACTAAAAATTACAGGTCTATAATTTAACTACAATAAAAGTAAAGTGAGCCTTACTGCAACACCAACAACACACTTGTAAATATAAGAGAAATAATTACTCTGCAACAAATCTAACTGTCCCTATAATAAATTTGGTAAGAACTCACCACAGTGAAGGTCGGTGGGTAATGGTCAATAGTGTGATACCAGCATTCTTTGCAGACTCGTATATTTCACTCTCCACATCTATGCTTACTGCACTCGTACATTCATCCAGCAAAGCAAACTTTGGCCTGTAACATATACAACATTGTAAATTCACGTACACTCGCATTCACCATCACATAATGTTCAAAAATGGCAGATACATCACAATTTGTGAGCACAACTATTTTACAACAGTTTTTTGCCTGTGATTTTCACATTTTTACGTTAATACAATAAGTAACAATTACAAGCAAAATCAATAAACTAAATCTATCAAATTATTTACAAATTAAGAATCTTCACTGTGCACAAAATGTTCTGCATCATGTTTACATACACATTTTTTATTTTTTACTTTATGTACTACCAGATGTTTCTAGAAAGCATGCATGCGCACACACACAAATGCATATAAGTACATATGCACACACACATACCTGTGATAGAAGAGACGTGCCATAGCCATGCGCTGCTTCTCTCCACCAGACAGCACATCCTTCCAGTCGGCAGTAACTGTCCAGCCCCCTTCACGCTCCACTATGTGACTCAGGTGTACCAACTGAAGGCACTTCTCAAGATGTGCTACAGTGCGACCAGAGCATGCCATGTCCTCTACTGTGTGTGGGTAGATAACCTGGTCTGCCAGAGAGCCCAGTGACATGTAAGGCCTGCACAACATTCAATACCACATGTCTCTCTCAAGATGCCATATGAGTGACACTGCTATTAGGAGGAGCAAGTGACAACTTCTTACACCTCACTCTCCTTTACTTCACAGAACAGCAGTTACCTTCACATACAACATCCTACAACTGTTTTGAGCAAAAAAATTCTAAGTTCTGCATTTTCTATCACTTGAAACAAACTCAAGAAACCCATTATTTTTACCCTTCCATTTTTCACCACTCAGTAACTGATTGACAGTAATGGTCATCCACAGGGACCAGAAGTAACAATTTACAAGTAACGAAGTTACTTGTAACAGTTACTTATTTTGGCAACGAACATGGTAATGCTGTTATAATTAGGTTTCCGTAACTTTTAACTATACCTGACAACATTATTCGCTCTCGAAGTAACGATTAGTGTTGTTTATTTTCCCGATATTCTTTCTATAAGCAAATTTATTGAATTTTATTTATGGATGGTTCTGATTCTCCTTTCTAGAAAGTGTGACGCGTCCTCGTCTGCTGTTGTTTAGTGTGTCTGTCTGTCTGTTGTTGTTGTTGCTGTAGTGGGCGTTGAGGTTATGTGGCTTGGCGTGCTCCGGATAGCTCAGTTTAATTTATTTTCAGAGTTAAACAACAATCGTAATTCTACCAACGAAAACTCACTCAGCCAACTGTTGATTTATTTTTACTATAACTTTTACAGATGTTTGGAGTCGTTAAGTTTCTTACAAAAAAGCAGTTATTCACCAAACACAAATAAACCCGTCAGCTGTCCGGCGTTACCATGTCTGACCTTGAGTTAAACAAAAAAAATATTTATGAAACACTTGTTCGTTCCAACTGAAAGACTGACTGACAACGGGCCAGCGCCCGGCACACCCTGCCCTTCAACATGCGACCGCCTCGCGCCAGCGCCCGGCACCAACTGCCCCCTCACGGCTCGCGACCTCCTCGGGCCAGCGCCCGGCACCAACTTCTCCCTCACGGCAACGGACATGGTAACAAATAGCGCACATCGGCGGAGTGATACAACAGACTCCAATTCTCCCAAAAGCAGTAAAATGACACTTAAACATATAAAAAAGGATTCCAAAATTTGAATATATAGTTTTTACATAGAAATAAAATTATTTATTCACACAACTTTAATAATTGGGGACAAAAGGTGCGCAACAGTGGGCACAATACCCTAAGCAACCCCCTGTGATGGCTGACCTACGTACGTCAATAACTTACGTCATGGAGAAAATTCCATGAAGCAAGCAATCAACCACAACGTCTGCGCCAGAAATCCTACAGCCTGGAGAAGCTTGCAACACAAGAAGTTACTCACTTCACCAGGGGAAATTTAATAATATGCTAAAATTGCCAAAACTCAAAAATTAGTTAAAATACAAGAAAAAGTTATAACAAAAATAATTAAAATTTTACTGTGGTCAGTTTGAAACCAAACAAGCCAGGAAAATAAACAAATGACTCTAAAATTCCTGACTATTTTTATATTAAAATTTTGAAAAGATGAATTTAAATTAACATGTCCTCAATTACTCATTTAATGAATTCTGTTGTATCATACCGGACACCTGACAAACTCACCCTGAAAACGGCACATAGCCTGTTACGAAAGACTTACATTAAAATTTAAATAAGAAAACAAATATACTTTATAAAGATTTAACCAAGATGGGGAAGTGGCTGAACACTTCACAAAAGACGAAAATGTCTTCAAAAATATCGACGATTTTGCTTTACATTCTGTGCAGGAAACTTAGTTTTCCTATGTGTGCTAACTGCTCAACATCAGATTTGATCGCAGTTTGTTGTTTCACTTCTGTTTTGTTCGTCACTTTGAGAAGTGAATGCAGCGTGGTTAAATTTGTTGCATATTTTAGAGAGTTCTGTTTATTAGTTTGATATAAGATAGGTATTACGTATGTGTATTGTGTTGGAGGACTTGCCAGAAGAAACATAATCTTGTATGGAGAAAAATAGTGTAGCGTCTACATCGTCATCTATGCAAAGTGGAACGCCGACAAACCACATTACGATCATTGCTGATGCCAAATCCTTTTTTTGAAGTACAGTTGAGTGAAAACCAAAATATGTAATTTTAATTTGAGATGTTGTGTGCAGTGAAAAAGTTAACGTGTTTGCACTAACATATCAACTTATACGGCTTGAATGCTGGACTATTCGTTACTTATCACATGTAAAAAATTAACTCGTGTTTCATGATGAACTAATTAATTACTGAATGATTAAAATCTCTAGATAGTGATAACGTGACCCGCTCAGCCCATTTTCTCCAGCAACTCAATTGTAAATATACTAGGTAAGGTTCTGACAATGCAACAGTAGACTATAGATGGACTTAGCTAACCTACCATTAATTATTAAGACATAGCTACATGTATTGCTTATATTCACAGGTCTACAAAATGCTTTGATTGGAAATTATGTGTTTTTATATTGTAAATTGTGTTTTTATATTGTAAATTATATTTTATGAGAGTTTAATTTAGTTGAGTTTATTACAGCCTTGGATATTTTTGTGTACATTTTTGTTCAAAGATTTTGGACAAGTCAAGTTTACAATATACAATCACATTAATAAATGACTTAAAATAAGCAGTTAAAAGAAAACAGTAACAGAGCAAAATTCAACATTAATCTTGTCAGTTCGAGTTCGTGATCATATGTGAGCTCAGTCAGCATTAATTTTCGTAAATTATTTGGCTTTATGTAGTAGGTCTATTTACCTAATCAGCTTTTTCAATGAATTAACTGAAAAAGTAACTAGGAGTTACTTATCTAACGATTGTAACTGTAACTGGTTACTTTTTTAATGGAGTAACTTGTATTTGTAACTGGGTTACATTTCCAGTGAAGTAGCTGTAACAGAGTTACATTTTAAAAGTAACTTTCCAAGCCTTGGTCTTTCAGAGCAAGACTGTCCACCTGCAAGCAAAGTACTAACTAGTTTCTAGATGCAGTGTTGAACACTACTGTATACAGTGGTCTGTGTCAACCATTCTCTGTACAGATCATCATTACGAAGCATGTCTCACATTCCACTTTCCTTTTTTTATTCACAACTTTAAGTGGGTGTTTTTTTACTATTACAATCCATGCCCACTGGGAACTTTCATCTTTACTTGGGGAATGTGTGTGTGTGTGTGTGTGTGTGTGTGAGCGTGCGTGTGTGTCAAATCTTACTCTGCAAGCATAAAGTTTTGATGGACTTATGTAATTGCTGTACTCTACAATCACATAAATGCTCTCTCCTAGTTTGAAGTGCGGTCTAGCAAGCCTAACACCTCAGGGCAATACCCAAGCAGCCTGTGCTAGGAAAGCGAGGCTGAGGAGTGAAAAGTGCAAGAGGAAGGATTGTGATTTAACAGAAGAGTGTGAATGCTGTGACACAACAAGAATCTACAGTCCAGTCAGCACTCCAGCACCCCCTCGAAACCTTCTAAACCATAATTTCAAATACTCACTGCCAAATATTTTGAGTGATTTTCCCATTTTAATTTACTGTATTTTGTAAGGGTTTTACATGTGTATCAAAAATAGCAGACAAACCTCTTCATGCCTGCTGTGAACAGCAAAACCCATGAGGGTTAGCACTTCAAACTACCGGGATAAATGCTATTTTCCCACTTTTCACCACCACTCCCTTCAGTTGTTTCCCAGTCTAAATATTGCTACACTGCCACACCTTTATGTTAAAAAATATTTTTATTTAAATTATTTTTAAGTTCTGTTACAAATTTTTACAGCTATTTCCATAGGAAAAGCAGTTTTTACCTCTGTTCTACATACACATACATGGATACACATACACAAATGCAAGCATGTACATATGCATTCACATGTGCATGCATGTACCCATGCGCACACACACACACACACACACACACACACACACACACACACAATCAGATGAAATCAGATGACTGTCAAATGTGTAGTATTAAATTTTTCAAACATTGTACTGAAACAAAACAAAAAGTAATTTTTTTACAGAAATTTATACACATGACAGCCTTAAAATCTGTCAACATCTAGAATTCTGATGTTGGGTAGATATATACTTCATAGTAAAAGGCAGCTGAGTGTGATAATACACAAATCATTTATGACGGAAGACAACACTGATTTTTCCATGAAAACAGCAGTAAAAAGGGCTGCTAACAAATAAGTGTAACCTTCACACATGACACTTCATTGGCATAGTTAAAAATACCTTTAACACACATTTTACAGTCCTGGGATTGTGAAATATCACATCTACAGCTGTAAAACTAATCTGCAGTTCTTTCCCCTACACAATAAACACACTGGTTAAGTTCTCAGGTAGTCTAGCATACTACTGATACTACACCTCTGAGGGATGTAGAACATGTCGGAAGTGGGTGGCTTGGTCAACTCTCCACTGTAGACTGGCCACAGCCCACTGAGGATACGGAACAGAGACGACTTGCCACACCCATTGGGACCCGTGATGAGCAGGTGCATTCCCGGCTCCACCCGCATCGTCAGGTCTGGGCACACAACGTCGCAGTTGGGCGTCACTATTGGTACGTTCACCAGCGAGATGATGCAGTCGCTGGTTTCTTTGATCACCCCTGCAGCAATGCAGGCAAGGCTCGAGACTTTGTGTACATCATCAACATAGGTACAAATTTTATGTGCACACAGTAAAACAGATATAAAATTACCCTAATTTTTTGTGGCTTGTTTCAGAAGTGTACCATTAATCACAAAGCACCTTTACTCACAGGTGCAAGTGTATTGCAAAATTTTCACACAAAAATTTCTAATACGTAATTACAATGTCAGTTGTGTGTGCTTTGTTAAAAAAAATATTGCACTGACATACATTCAATGATATACATAGTTCACATTTTATGCCTCTGAAAAATTTCCAAATACAACAGGATTATGCATGCTTTGCTTTCAATTTAAATGAACCTGCTTGATACTCATGATGCCATAAGTTTAAAAATAAATAATAAGACTCAACTTCTGCAACTAGTACAGCAATAATGTCAAACACAAAGTACTATTGATGATCCAATGTCCTTAAATGCCTCAATTTTTTATCATCCACGTTGACTGTTAGTTAAAATATTTTGACTGATATGAAAAACTAGTTGCACGCTTCTTTCTCTACCAGGCATACCAAAACAGTCCTGCAATGCAAAAGTAAACTAGGCCAGTTTTACTCACCCTTGGGCACAGGCTGTCCATCTCGAAACTCTAGCCGGAAAACACTGCCCTTGGACTTAAGGTGCTTGTTCTCGGAATTGCTGACCAGAGTGCGGTGGTACTTGCCACGACTCACATCCTCAAACACGTCCAGCATCTCCCCAACCCTCCAAGTGTAGCCTGCCAGCTCTACTATTTCCTGCAGCACACGTACAAACACACTACAGTGTGTACATTATACATTCCCCTGATTTTATAGTTCTCTTCTGTACACAGGATTGCAAAGACACATATTTTACAGCACGTTAGGAAGATTTACAATCAACACAATGGAACTACCAGTCATGTTTCTCAGAAGAAAAATGTCAAAATAAGGCAAATTTACACTGTGTAAACTATATATACACTGTGAACCTTGCAGCACAACACCAACAATAAAACATCTAACAAAAAAATATATATGTTTGTCAGTTTTGGTACACTTTCATGTAAACCCAGTTAGGTACATTATACACTAATACGAAGGAAATACATCAACGATAGGAAATACTGGAAATAAACAACTAATGCTGTATAAATAGATTGTAGATGATAAAAATTAATAACAATGGCTAAATGTAAACACAAAATTATTAAATCAAAGTATTTAACGAAGGAGCCATTTCATAATCATGTTGTCTAAGTGGACTGAGGTGCAGAAGCACCTTCCAAGTACATACTAGTGATACTACCTAGTTTGAGTAAGTAAATAAATCGGAGTAAGTTTGGGAGTAAATTAAAGTGACCGAAAATGACACAAATGAGATATGAATACTATACAGAATGTCCAGAAACTGCAGTATAATAAACACACATCACGAATCATGGCTAAATTAAATACGAAAATGTTGGTGGCAAAATTCTGTACAATGACATATGTGTACAAAGTGGCAACATAGCATGGAGTAAGTCTCCTTTTGCACTACATAGATATCTTACTACTACCACTGTTCTGACTGTCATTATGGGCACAGGTTCAAATCCCACCAAGCAGTCAAAACATGATTTTAAGTTTACTCCACAAAAAATACATAAATTAATACCTGGACATGGAGCGTAAGAGGGGACATTACCCAAGATATGTTGCCACAATGTATGTGAAAAATATTGTCATACAACATTTTGTCACTAACATTTCTGTCCCCAACATTTTTGTCCCCAACATAGCCCATAATTCACATGGTGTGCTTGTTATAAGGCAGATTCTGGACACCCTGAATAGGATGTCAGTGAATAACTGTTACACACTGATAATGGTGGGACATTAGGTAAAATGGACCACATTTAATTTAGTTTTGCATGACATTATATCTTAAAACTGTGATAGCAGCAAACAGGGATATTTAGTTCAGCAAGTGAATATATCTGAAAACTGTGGTAATAGCAAACAGGGATCGTAAGCAACCTGGCAGGAAAGGTAATGTCAGGTGTTAAGAAAAACACATGTGTATCAGCATTTCCACTCATGTCATGTAAAGGAATATTACCGTACATAAACTTATCCAAAATTACCTTTTCCATAAACAGCACCTCAACATGTTTCCTATATATGTTGGTACGGACGTTGTCTATTAGGAAATGTACTAAAGTTCAGTACCTCCGCTCCTCTGTGGTTGCCACATCATAAACTAAACACATGTCTGAGAACCCTGCAAATGTGTCGTCTGCTATGAAGAGGGTCTTATTGTGACTATGATTGTCATAAATCTAATTACTTGCAGTGGACACATGCAGCAACTGAGCATCAAACAAGGTTGTGCACACATGCCTACTACGTACACACAACTTGCCAGGTAAAATCCTTTAAACTATCTGCTTGTCACTGGATTGCTTCCTATCCCTGTTTGCTGTTATCACTGTTTTTGGATGTAAGGAGGTATTTTTATATATGCAAACCTTAATGTGTTCCATTTCATCTCATATACCACCTATCAATTTGTAACATTTGTTCAGAGAACAGATGCTACATACCGGTACTGTGTGTATTTTACAATACTATTATTAACTGTGACAGGTTTAACAGCACTGACAACAAACCATTTACTGTGATTTGAGAATTTTTTAAGCCACTCAGGTTTTTCCTTTTTTGCAATTTTTACCTTTCCCCCACATTATTGCTATGTCACAAATAAACATAGTGTACGTATATGTTTCACTAGCTGGTTACCGCGACTTCATTCGTGGGGTTTTCAACTTCAAGCGATAGTACTTCAAAAACATAAAAGTTTTGAAAAGTCCTAAATGGTGTAGAATAATCTTAAGGGTAATAAATGTTGGTTTTAGAAACATTTTCAAGGAAAATTGTTCCACTAAAGTTTCTGAGTACCCCCTTCTGCCACTGTAATCCATTTTGCCTCCCCCAAAGCATAATTTGTTTTGTTAGATAACTTCGTGGTTGCATGTGCAACTCACCAAATTAATTTTTTTATTAAGTTAAAATATTTTTGGGTGCCCCATTCTGCCACTTTACCCGATTTTGACCCACCTTTTCTCAAAAAATTATTATTTTTTTTTTAATATTTGGGTATCCCATTTTGCCCCTCTACTCTCCCCCCCCCCCCCCCGCCAATTTGTTTTGCATAAATCTTTGTGGATGTATGAACAACTCTCCAAATTTCATCCCAATCAGATTAGTGTATAGGACATCACAGAAGATGAACAAACAAACATTCACTTTTATGATGTAGGCTAGCAGTCTGCCCGCAGCACTGACTATGTGTGTTAGTCGTAACCAAGGTGAGTATAAGGGAGGTTGGCCGATGAAGGCGTGGCCTATTTCCGCTGGAATGCGTGACGTCACACCTAGACCTAGCCAGCGCAAGCCAATTCGTACCCGCGCGGCCGAAAAAACTCTGAAACTAAACTCGTCAGCAATCGAAAACCATCCGGTCAAAAGGCTTGAAATTTTTTACAGTCTAATAATGGACTTTCCTCTCACCTATGGTATGCTTAACTTTTATTAACTAAAATTATAACACTCTGAAAACAAACGTACTGTTAACTTTCGACAGGAAAATGCAGTGGAAATTTCAGTAAGCGAGAAAGTTTTTTGTTTTGAGAGATAGATGGGGGGTATCAGCGAACGAAATAAAGAGGAAAGTCTAAATTTTATTTTAAAGCCTCTTCCGAAGAGCTCCGTGAATCGCAGTTCTTTTGCGCGGCAGGTAGAACGCAGAGAATGTTTTAGCCGCGCGCATCTTATTATACAAACGACCCGACTATATGATCACCCTCGCTTGGCGTTTTCTCTTGTTACATGAAAGACAATAAAATAACATGTGCAATAAAATTAACATGTCTCT
>PNEQ01025768.1:0-23767 GCA_003012365.1 Medauroidea extradentata
CCGCTGGGTTCAAGATATATAGACGATTAATTGAAAACGCTTTTCACCACTTTTTACCCCTTTTCATGTCCTTAGGTGGCGAATTTCGAAAATTCCTGAAATCACTTTTTAGGTATTTGAGTAAGCATCAATCCTAAACAAAAATCACGTCTCTATATAAAAAACTATGGGATCGATATATATCGAATGTGAGTCGAAACCTCATATTACACCATTTTTAACCAGTTTATGGTCGAATTCGGAAAATATATTTTAAATGATACTTGGGATATTTACAAAAGCACCAATTTAAAGCAAAGAGTAATTTGATATCTCGATTGATTCGATAGATATGGAATGATAATCGAAAACACATTTCACGTATTTTCACCCCTTTAAATAAAGAATTTCGAAAAGATTTTGAGTCCTGCCATAGACATTTGTAAAAGTAACCAATTAAAATAAAAATCACGACGATAGCCAATTGTGTTTCAAAGATAAAGACGATTCTTTAAAAACACATTTTGCCCCTTTTTACTGCCTGGGGGTCGAATTTCAAAAAAACCTAAAACTTCTTTTTGGATATTTACGTAAGCAATATTTTGAAGTGAATATCAACTCTCTATCCCGAAGGGTTCGATAGATATCGATAGTTGATTGGAAACACAAAAGTTGATTTTCGAAAAATCCTTAAATTGGCTAATATGCATTTTTACGAGTGTCCTATTAAAGTAAAAATTACCATGATTGGCCGTCGGGTTCAAGCTCTATCGACGTTTCTTCGGAAACACATTTCACCCCTTTTCACCCCCTTAGAGGTCGAATTTCGAAAAATCCCTTCTTAGTACTCGCCTACGACCTGAAGGGAACCCCCACAAAAATTTTCACGATTCTAGGTCCAGTGGTTTGGGCTGCAGTTTGATATGTCAGTCAGTCAATCAGTCAGTCAGTCAATCAGTCACCTTTCATTTTTATATATCTAGATAAACATGTCAACAAGTTAAGAAATAAAAGGTTTTATGATTTTAATGATGAAACGTTACTTATGCATTCAGCATGGAGTAATGACCATTCAAACATCTAAAAGTAGAATTTTATTAGCAGTCACAAAGGTAGACGTTACATAATGGAGAAGTAGTAAGAACGCTGAAAGACGACGATACTGCTAGGAAGCTCCAGCAGGACTCACTTGACGGCCGGCAGAAGTGCCTTGAGGTCGTGTAGTCCTGGAATGTTGAGCTCCTCGTAGCCTGGAATACTGCTCTTGGCACTGGCGAACCAACGAGCCACGTTAGGGAACTTCTTGGCGCTCACATCGTAGCCTAGTATCTGCAAGCACAGGTGGTCACCCACCGTCACACTAGCTCCTTGCACGCATCATGGGCACAGATGATGGTATATCGCGAACATGTTTTGTGCCAACATACCCTTGAAAACGCTTTAGTTTCTTTGAACAAACATCGGGACTGGAAAATGTTCACGAATTCAATTACATGTAGGCTAGAATCCATTGTACTATGCATACTCAAGTCCTGCCTATTCGTTCATTGGCTGTTGTTCCACTGAGTAGCAGCTAGTGGACAAATGGTCGGGGCTTGAGTATGCATAGTAGAATGGATTCTAGCCTACAGGTAATTGCAATCGCAAATTTTTCCAGTCCCTAAGCATATATGACCCGCTGATATACTTCTGACACACCGTAGCTGTCTGCAGACCAATAACAGGCATCAAATATTACAATAGCGGGGTACTTATTGGCTCAGTCAAATAGGGCAACAGCTCCAAGCGCAAGCTAAAGCCAGTCATCTTCTAGTAAGCTGATACGTTGAAATACAGCAAACAGACAAGTTTTCCCACGATAAACCATCATCGGGTGGAGCCATAGCCGTCTTTAATGTAAGACAGCAACTTTCGATATGGCAACCCTGCATGAAAGGTCTCCCCAACGACAATGGCTTTCCCTGATTAGTTTGAATGTCCTACATATTGGCGACTCAGGAAAAGCCGTCAACTATAGATATCTCAAAGCTCTATTTAAAAACGATTCTTCGTGGCAGGATTGCCATATCAAAGACTTAGGGTTTCTACTACAGACGGTCATCTACAGGATTTATCAGTACAGCGGTTACAAACTTTCAGGAGAGATAGAATACATCCAGACGATGGGAAATCACACAGCAATGTATGGTTGGAAACACTTTCCTGGCGCTGTAGTGACGACACAAAACACAAGGAAGAAAGGATACGAACAAGTGAAAGAAACATGCTTATTATTCTTAAAACAACAAAAAACTAAGCAAAAAGAACATAAAGAGACTTTGATCATCAACACCAGCCAAATACTTCCCAGCATTTCTTCTGTATTAGGATCAATAAAAATGTTTTCTCCTCTTTTTTGTTTCCTTTCTTTCTTGTGTTTAGTGTCGTCACTACAGCGCCAGGAAAGTGTTTCCAACCATACATTGCTATGTGATTTCCCATCGTCTAAGTGTACTCTATTTCTCCTGAAAGTTTGTAACCGCTGTACTGATACATCCTGTATATAGTGTAGCTTGTGTGCAGATGAGGTTTCATCAGAAACTAGCACTGCTTGAACCCTCTCTGAAACATGCTGTCTCATGAAACATGTTGGTGTTACGGTTCTATATTCTCTATATTTATTAAATTCATTTTCGATATATTTTATACTGAGTCATACTGTATGAGCAGTATAAGCACAACAACTGCTGCGTCGTGGGTGCTTGATATCAGTTGTCTTAAAGTTTTCATAGCTAACTAATAGTAAATATACGGTCATTATAAATAATAAATAGTGAACTCCACCGTTTTTATTAGAAAAACATTTTTGGTTAGTAATTTTATTCTTATTTTAAGCTTGTTAAAAATTTCATACTGAATTGTGGGTCATTAGCTTGCTGTTGATCAAAATATTAGTATTTAAAGATTATTTTAACATTCTGTTCATATAGCTAGAAAAGCGTATTTTTTTATTTTTAAAAATCATAATTTTATGTTTTCTTATTTTTAGACGTAAAACATAATTGCAGGTGTTAAGTAAGTAATGATTTATTTCAAAATTGATTGTTCAAAATTTTTAAAACAATTTATTTCCAGGGGGTGTTTTTTTTTTTTTTTTCATAATTGGGAGAATATCAGGTCGTAGATATGGAATTATTGTATTGTCATCGATTATTAATATGTGTGCAAAATTTAAAGTTATTCGGACGTCTGGAATAGGGTGAAAACTGAATTGAAGTAGTCCATTACATTTATACATACATACGTTTAAGACAAAGATGCTTATAAGACAAAGCAATAGAAGCATGTTAAGAAAAAAATTAAAGACATGAGTGGCTATGTATTTCAAAATGTTTTGTTTAAAGATTAAGATATGAATTTTTTCTGACGTTCCCAGATAGTTGTTTTTTTTTTTAATTGTAGGGGAGAATGCGAGATCATAGCTATGGAATTATTTTATTGTTGTAAATTCTTAATGCATTTGCAAATTTTCTAATGATTCGGACGTCTGGAAGTGGGTGAAAATTGGATTGAAAGATTCCATTGCATTCATACAAACAGGTGAAGCAAGTAAAATTGTGTTAAAAAGAACCGTAAATTGAAACATTTGCACCTATTTCGAACAATAGAAAATACAACTGAGAAAATATGACAGGTTCTGAAACGGGTGTACACGCGTGTAATAATCTTTGAATGATTTTCTTAAACATTACTCTCGCACTTTAGAATTTTTCTAATAAACTTCAATCTGCTAAAGCTTTGCACTCCACTAAACAGCCTGAGCAGGCAGTCATCTTAAAACAACCTCTAACACGAATCAAGCCTAATTGAATCGGTTACCAGTAATAAATTTCAAGTAGAATCTGCTACGCTTCTACTTAACTGTCCATAACACCAAAGTCTCCATTATCGTGCCTTTTCTCAGCGTATTAATTTCAAATCCTTAACCCAAAATAGCCGAACAGCCCACCGGAAGTGTACCTAGACGTACAGGTGGTGGGATTACTGCTGCAGTCTCGCTGAAGAGTGTACCTGCTGCATCCAGCCTCTGTGATGAGTGGTGAAGTAGATACAAGTGGAGAGCAGGAACCTACTTACCTCGGCGCTGGACAGGGTGACGGCGATGGTTATGTCGGCGATGGTGAGGTTAGGTCCCGCCACCCATTTCTCACCCTCCAAGAACTTGTCTAGAAACTGCACAGCCTCATCGAATTTCTTCAGCTTCTCTGGGTCGAAGGCGGCGCCCGTGAACAGAACCGGGTACTGCAAGCACACAACATGTACACACACTCTCTCAGGCAACAAGTGCTGTATACACATATTTATTCTAATATAAATAAATAGGAGCCACTATCCATAGGCCAGCGAAAGGAAGTTGCTCATTTTCAAGATTAACAAGATACACATCAACAAGAGACTTTCAACACTTGTTTACTTATCGAGAAGAAATAATGTACTCCCTCAGACAACTAGAAGAATAAACACATTCCGCTGAAATATAGTGCTTACAATAGCTTCACTTACTCGCACATTAGTGACACACAGTATTTATTGCTTCACACAGCTGATATGGAATTATTTTTAATTCGTGACTTTGGGCGTATATTGGAACAAACACGTGAAAACTTGTTCTCCGACATTTTTGAGAATTTTGGACATTTATGTCTTGACATGTATGGCCTCGACTGGGTGCGTTTCCAGCTTCTCGTGTGACGTAATTCTACAACACACTAAGGTGGAATTATACGCATTAATTGAATACGATATGTGTATATTTGGATATGTTGAGGTGTAGTACCGTGCATCAAGCACCACAATGTTTCAAACCTCAAGCACTTGGAGGGTTCTAATGGTGTGACTAAGGCACCCATCTATTTGCAATGTTTTGGACCAATAATGTACATAGATGGGTATTGTCAAAGTGCCTATCCGTACACGAAATTCCGTTAGTTAGTACAGCCATTGACGTGACCACAATACCTGCTGAAGTAGATAAAGTATGTTGGATATATCAGATAGGTGGATGTGGAATAGCTTCTGGATTTACATTAAAAAACCCAGGATTTTATTTTCCCCCCATCAATTAATGTCCAAGTAGTTCATCTGATAGCAAGCGCGTGGCTAATCTGTGATACAAGAAACATAAACTAGTGCTCTACATGAAACTCTAGCTGTGCAGGTTCTGTACTTTACACATGTACATCGTGCACATTCGAGCAGGAAACATTGCTGCTGCACTATATTGTTTTAAATACGATGAAACAACAAAAATCATTCATTGACATCGAGAATGGTTTTTTACATTAATAAACAGTAATTATTTAGTCTACTTATGGTAATTAAACATTAATGGCAACAACTGAAACTACTGGGAGGGACAAGTTCATAAAGATTCTGATTTGCAAACCTGCATTCAATAGCAACACTATTTATACTGAATATATATTCCTGTTGAAAATGGAGAAGAAATCTATCTTGATTGAATAGCTAATTGTATGCTGGTTTTGCTCTTCTGAACATGTTTAAACTGTTATGTCCTGACTCGTGTCCGCCTTTAATAGAAGGCTGGACGGAATCTTAAATGTGACAACGCTGCACTTGGAGCCTGCTGTCTGTCACTACTGTTGTGTAAGCAACGCGGGAACGCTGCTCTAAATCTGGCGACAACTAAAATTTTTTTTTCCGTACTTATTTTGTTTCATTATCTGCAGCGATACAGTGGCTGCTCTCAGAAATATTCATATCAGACCGGTATTTGCACAAAGAGTTCATTTTCTTGTTTTGCAACAAGGTCGGTTTACTAATATTTCGATAGTAAATTACAAGAGTTTTAAACACTCACGTAGTAGTCGCCGAATCTCTGGTAGAGTGTGCCGATATCGAAGTAGAGTCTCTGGTCGACGAGTGCGCGGCTCTTCGGCTCCTTGGGGTAGAGGCTATCGTTCTTGGCGTACTGCTGCACCAAGTAGCCCAGGATGGCTCGGCTGAGATAACATGACACACACTTGAGATGTTGCTGCGACACTCACTACTGCCGCTATATACTGCGACACTACTGCCACTATGCTGCAACATTGCTGTGACACTATAGCAGCTACATACTCACACTAATTACCACACTTCTGCGGCAATACAGTGGAAACTACTGTGAGTTACTGCAATACTAGGTCTACTGTCACACGACAACGGCATACTACAAACTACTGCGACACTACTGGAAAACTACTGTGATAATATTGTGACGCACTACTGTGTTAGTACGACGACAATACTGCGGAAACTACTGTCACTCCCCTACAACAATAATGCGAGTTAGTGTAACAATCCTGCCGCACTACTACGCACTGCTGTCACGCTAATGCGACATTACGACTTCATCACTGTGATACTACTACGACACTACTGCGATACTACAACAAAACTATTGCGAAGCTATTGCAACAATAATGTGAATCTACTGCGAATTTCTGCAACACTGCTGTCACATTACTACGAGCTACTTAAAATCTTCTGCGACATTACTATGAAATACTAATAATGCGACAGAACTGCAACAATACTAAACACAGCTAAAATGAATGAAATTGGTAAAATTAGTAACTTAAAACATGAAACTTAAAGTGTACCATATTTCGTATTGTTATCAAATGATTTAACGTTTTATATATTGTATCTCACTACAATATATTTATATGCATCTGTAACGAATGTATACATTGCAATTACGGGAATAAATTTAATTTAATGAAAACAACCGTATTTATTATCCAGCACGTTCTCCTCGAAGCAGCCAACATGAGAGTAGCACAGAAGAAAACCGACCGAAACACACGAAAGTAATTTACCTTGTACAAGAACCGAAGCGAATTGGATCGAAACTCGTTTTGAGTTAGTGCAGCTGGTACATGAGCTGGAAACGTTTGAATTGAAGTATCAAGTATCAATGTTGCCTAGCATTCTTCATTCGTTGCCCAAGTCAGTGCCTATACAGAGTCTCGTGCCGTTACAAGGGGATATTTCTGAATAATGCCGGTTTCAAAACGCCAAACTAAACACGAGCCATACTGTGGAACTGGTTCCTGAATATATACGCCATGTTGGTTCGGTCATTCTACTAGTAGTTCAAGACAAGTGGCTCGACTCTATTTTAAAGTTCAAAGTTTGCGTGAATGGTATTAGTTGACAGCAAGCTGTTTATCACCAGTTGTCTAATTCTAAATATCAGAGACAAAACGTAGCCGCCCTTGAAAAATATCATAATTTTCTTCTCGTAGTAGACGTATCTACCTAAATTGAACTCATGCTAACATACAAATATCGCAGGTGATAAATTAACGAACGACATATCGTTAAATTTCATCACTTGTACATGACTGATAGCAATGACGTCATTGCCAAATTTCGATTATAATTGCTAGTTATCGCAGTTGATAACTACTCTTCGCTCGGAATAGTGCGATGAAAGGTGTTTTTAACCACCACGACGTACACGTAATGTTAGCCTGAGTTAAACTTGTTAGCTTCGTGCACTAAAAAGAAGTCTGCGATTTCAATAGTTTAACAATTTTGCACAGTAATAGTTTTCAACAACTTCCCATTCATCTACCTACTGCAAAATATTACATTCTTAGGTACGAATTTGTGCTGAAAAAACCGATATGAAACGTCGTAAATGTATGTGGGTGGGCGTCAGAATACAACATGCTAATTAATGACATGATCACGCGAAGACAATACAAGAGACTCTATATACGATATCAAACAGAAAAACTGCATATCTCGACAAAAACGTAAACAAGCAAGTAGTTTACGTACTTTAATAAAGGTAACAACATTTACAATGCTACAAGCATGATGGAGGTTTATAGAGCCGGAGAGAAAATTGAGCGCTAAGTTACTCTATACCTACATCCTTCCTTACAATATGTTTTACGGGAAAATGAGATTACATTAATTCATTAAGTTCTTTTTGTGCAACTCAATTTAGAAATAGTTTTGTGAAAGATAAGTATCCTGGCCGTGAGATATCATGGCTGTTATTGACACAATTTCGATCCCTTTAAAGACACGGACAGACAATTTCCAACCCAGAGAGTCGAACATTTTCCTGTGCTCCAGCTTTCTGAATGATAACTCAACTATCCAGGCTCGTGGTGCATATAATCACGAGTTACAACCTTCTGTATAGAGGACAAACCTTCAGTATAGCTTGCATTCTTCAAGTTAAAACCAAGAAGAATGCTGAATATAAATTTTTTTCTGAAACAAGTATAAGGTATTTGGCTATAATGTACTTTTCCACTTGACAACCAAATAACCAACTTAAAAACCTAAGAGAAATTTTCTACATAAAATATAAATGGACGGATGACCTGATATTATTATTACAAACAGAAAAAAGTTAATTGAACTATATTTGAAGACTTTCAAAACACACAATTCTTTAAATAATTTAAAAAACCTGATTTGAGTAAAACATAAATTATATTAAAATTCAGAGACGTGCTCTTTGCCTTACTAGTTAAATGATACGCTGTACTTTATATATATATATATATATATATATATAGCGATAGTTCCTTTCGCAACTACGCTACGTGTATAGTTGTATCTGGTGACAGATTTCGGGACCAAAATTTTGCTATAAGTTTAGTTATGACGTGTAATTTATTAGAACGTGTTTTTTGTACATTATCCGTTTAACATCCAAAAGAAACAGTATGGGTAGACTACGGTGGAGGGATCAAAATATTGTGTCAAGCATTTTTCGAGTAATTTTCTCTTATTATTGATGTGAGCAACGAAATTAAGGAAGCTTTATAAAATAATCACCATTTTTGAAATATATTTACAACCTTAGGAACCAATGGCACAACTGTATCTCAAGGACACCTACATAATGAAGTTGGGAATGACAGACAAACAAAACATTCCCACAAACAAGCTTATGACAGCCTTTTACACAGTGGGTTATGGCGAATCTTTAGCACTCTTTTGTTTGCTGATATTCCTCCTACTTTAATGTAATTTTATTAAAAGTAAATAGTGACAATATACTGTCAAATGTATCTCGTTCTACCATGCAAGGTTTACTACACGACATTGGTTTATCCTCCTTTTCTTCATCATAATCATATTCATCACTACAACCGCGTTCTTGACTTTTAAGGAATCTTACGTTTACTCAGTTGTGGCAGTAGTGATTGAAATGTGTGTGATATGATTATTTGATCTCTATCAAGAACACAATAATATTGTTATAATCAATTAGTATCAATAAATAGTTGAGAACAGTTTTTCATTTTAATATAACATTTGCATTTACCAACAGCACGGTTAGCAATAAGCCTTGCACTTCAAAATCTAAGCGAGAGACGTTATATAGAATGGGTTTCGCAGGCAACTGAAATTAAGAATTTTATTCCTTTCGGAAATTTCAGTTTGGTTTGCCTATCTATAATAATGCAACTTTTAGGATACAATAAAGGTATAATCTGTTTTATGAGGCTGTCTGGGAAGTATGGAAATTTCATCGCTACCATAAAACGATCAAGGTCACCAACACATCTTCGGAGCCTTATGTTTCAGTTTTGAGACCAATACTTACTGTGTAGAAGTGATTTGTTTTGAGGAGTTATAGGTTATATTTTTCAGTCTTCCGACATACAAGGCGAATGCTGCAAAAATTTAAAAATTAAATAAATTTTACAAAACACGTAGCTGGTAGTCTAAAAAAGAGTTGTTCCTGTTTCTTTCTAAAAGTAAATATAATGCGGGAATGGTTATTCTCTTAAAGCAATACGCAGCTCGTTTAAAAGAAACACAGTAACAGTACAAATATAAACAATATTATTCATTGTTGTAAAACTTTGTGGCACATACCTCTCCCAAAGTGCGAAGCCCTTGTCATTGAGAGTAGGAACTGTGTGCTGCGGGTTCATCTGGAAAGTTGAAGGCGGAGTATTATCACCAATGTGTGCAATGTAACATCATATAAGTACATGTGGTCTTCGAAGAAAAGTTTTTAGTTTCACAAATGTTGTACTTCTACTGCAAATGAAGTGAACACTGAAACGTTGCTCTTTCGATTTATAAAATTTAAATATGGCGGAAGAAAGTTAGCGAAACATTGTTCTGTTTGTTTGGTATTGTTGGTTTGTAGTTATCAAATATTTAACAATTTCATAAACGCTAATGAAGAGTTTCGTGGTCACTTTGAAACATCTCTAGATTTTACCACAAACATTTTTGTAAGACGCGATTAGAGTCTGCCACTCGATGTATGAAACAGAGACAATGTTGCAGTTTCTGATTTATAAATTACTAAAGTACGTCAAGTATTTATATTTAAAAAAACTGGCCAACCAAATAAGTTATTATATAATAAGAAGCTGTGTCAAACGACAAACAGCTAAATGGGATTATTACAATATGTCCTTAATTACAATATGTTGATGACAGCAAGAATAGCGACAACAATCGCCCTCTAATCACTCCACCATCACTTCTGTGTTATGAGACAGCGCTAAGCAAAAAAATCTATAGACATAACCTGATGAAACAACATTCTATTGTTATCAACTGCCAAAATTACACATCATAGTTCAATTTAAAGTATTTGATTAGTCCCACATTTTTTAATCTCTATTTTTAATAAATTAATTTGGCGTTTCCTTCGTTAATATCTATGCGAAATGTAAACAAAGTTCATTATGCGCAAATCAAGGCATCTTCTTGAGTATTCTATTACAAAAATGATATATTCGTCTAATTCTCTCTTTCCTGAAAAAGACTTCCAAGACATAGCCTATAAGTGCGCTTATAGAAGACGTAAAAGCGTAGTAATTAATTTCACAAACAAATAACCAAGTCATTTACCCAGGAATGTATTTTTAAATCACGTGAGTAAATAATAATTGGTTTTGAAAGAAACGAAATGTGACTGAAAGAAGCCAAGTGGCCAATCAGTAAATTACAATTAGTAGGTATCCAGTTACAAATAAGCTGTTTCGTTACATTATAATAACGATTATAGTAACTACAATAAGTTAGGCAACGTTAATACCGATTGTTAATAATTCAACTGTGGACTAATTTAACTGGATATTTTTTATAAGTGTCATTGCCAATGAAATACTTCATTAAATTTACAATTGTCTAAATAATGCGTAGATTAACAAGTGGTTAATATATAAAAATCTGTTTTAAAATGCCAATATTTTAAATGTGAAAATTTATAATGTACACTAACTTCAGTTTCATTTGTATTTACAACATTATTTTCAGTTTTAGCTAAGTAGTAAGTGTGGATTTCTGACAAATATAAGCCCTATGTTGTAATTCATTATCAATAAAAACATAAATTGATTGATTAAAGAGGTTTGTTCAGCATTTAGCATATGATAGGTGACATGATGTATGGAGCGGCGCCGGAATGAGGGGACGGGGGAAGCGGGAGATTCCCGAGAAAACCCGCCGACCAGCGGCATCGTGCGGCACGATCACCACATGCGAAAATCCTGGGACTGACCCCACCGGGAATCGAACCCGGATCGCCTTTGTGGAAGGCGAGTGCTCTAGCCACTACGCCAAACGCGGCCCTGAATTTGAACTAAAGCCCTGTTGTTATTAATATATATGTTTAGCTCTAATTTTTGTTAACCTTGGATAACTCATTAAAGCTGTATGAAGAAATGTGTTTTGACTAATTCCACATGAAAGCACAAACCATCGCCACGAATACACAATATTGGTACTCGAAAAAATATTTTAAAAAATTATACACAACACTAGCTAGACAAAAGTTACTAGCATAACTGATAAGCCTACTTTTCTCAGAGTGGGTGCAAGTTAACACTGGAAGTTAAGAGTTAGTGGGCCGGACGCGAGAACCATGTTGTAGCGTGGCACGGAGAGTATTTGTTTCTTGTGTAAATATTACAAATGTTCCTAATGCGTTTATCTACTAAAATAAGACACACTTCAAACAGTGTTCCTGTGATTTAAAAAATTATGTCCGCTTATCTAAAACATGATTCCCAAGCTCCTCTAAAGTACTAAAAATGGCTTTGTTTTTACGTTGCTGTAGCTGTGAAAATATCGATCGTAATCGTAAAACTAAGGCATAGAAACCTGCATTGGACTTTACCACAAACTTTCCTTAAATAAGACATGGTCATCGCTTAAAGTCCCATTGAAAAATAATTTCTACGTAAACACTGCGCGATAGTTTAGTACTTCGCTCCTGAGGCGATGACCGATGACTGATGAGGTGTTTGATGGTCGTGTTATGTTCGAGTTATCGCCTTATCCGTTTCCGTGCTTCGAACGTAAAGAGAAAGCTACTGTCCACTAAATCTTAAAGTCGTTTACGTAACCTAGGAGTATTAAATGATAATATTGATTTAGACGTATGATGCACAGTATATAGTAAAGAAAGTCAGCACGCCAAGTAATATGCGGGTAACCAGTTTAATAAATTTGAAAACCGTTTTTCTGGCGAAGTCCTTCTATTATAAGGGGCCGCGGTGGCCGAGGGGTCAGACCTCTCGCCTCCCACCAAGGCGATCAGAGTTCGATTCCCGGCGGGGTCAGTCCCCGGATTTTCACATGTGGGAATCGTGCCGGACGATGCCGCTGGTCGGCGGGTTTTCTCGGGGGTCTCCCGCTTCCCCCGCCCTTTCATTCCGGCGCTGCTCCATACTCACCTCATGTCACCCCTCACCTGCGCTAAAGACCTTGTTGTTAAGCGCTGACCAAAATATCTCCCTCATCCTTATATTATAAAGATAAATAAATAAAAATTGCAGCCGTTTTCAAAATATTACAGATGGATGAACGAAATATACAAATGTTAAGTCAAGTTTGTATGCAGTAATAATGTGCAAAGTTTGATGAAATTCTGGATAAATGTAACCAAATATAGTATGTATTACTATGCAGAAATATTAAAGATGGCCGCCATTTTAAAAATATATGAAGACAATGAACGAATTACACTAAAGTAAAGCCAGCTTTGTATGCAGTATATGCGTAATAAGATGAATTTCTGAAAAATATTTCCTAAGATATGGGATACTATGCTAAAAAAAGGAAATATGGCCACCATTTTTAAAATATGAACACAGGATGATAGAAATACACAGCAGTCAAGTCATCTTTGTGTGCTGTAGGCCTGTGTGGACAAAGTTTGGTGAAGTTCTGAAAAATAATCTTAAAGATACGTTATACTATGCTAAAAATATACAAATGTCCGTCATTTTGAAAATATGAACACAAAATGAGCGAAATACAAAAAAAATGTGATGTCAGCTTTGTATGTAGTATATGCGTACCAAGTTTGATAAAATTCTGAATAATATTTTCTAAGATATGTAATGCTATACTAAAAATTTAAAAATTACCACCATTTTAAAATTATAAACATAGGAAAAACGAAATACGCAAAAGTCAAGTCGTCTTTATATATAGTAGATGTTTACCAAGTTTGGTGAAATTCTGAAAAAATGTTTCCTAAGATATGGAATACTATGAGAAAATATTAAAATGGGCGCCATTTTTAAAAATATGTACACAGGACGAACGAAACAAAAAAAAGTTAAGTCAGCTTTGTATGTAGTATGTGTGTACCAAGTTTGAAAAAATTCTGAAAAATATTTTCAAATATATATAATACTATGCTAGAAATATATAAGTAACCACCATTTCGAAAAATTGAACAGCGGAAAAACGAATTACACAAAAGTCAAGTCAGCTTTGTGTGTAGTACACATGCACGAAGTTTGGTGAAGTTTTGGAAAATATCATCCAAGATATGTAATACTATGCTAAACATATAATATTGTTGGCACTTCCAAAATATAAGCACAGGATGAACGAAGTACAAATCATCTTTGACTGTAGTATACATGTACCAAGTTTGGTAAAATTCTGAAAAATTTGTCCTGAGATATGTGATACTATGCTAAAAATATAAAAAAGGCCGCCATTTTGAAAATATGAACACAGAATGAAGTAAATACACAGTATTCAAGTCATCTTTGTATGTAGTATGTGTGCATTTTTTGTTGAAGTTCTGAAAAATATTTCCTAAGATATGTGATATAATGCTAAAATATAAAAATGGCCGCCATTTTGAAAATATGCACAAACGATGAACAAAGTACACAAATGTCAAGACAACATTGTATGTAGTATTGTGTACCAAGTTTTATGAAATTATAAAGTACAGTTCCTTAGATATCAAGCTTGATAAAAAAAATGTTAAAAAGTTCGCCATTTTGAAAATATGAACATGGCGTAAACGAAATATATAAAAGTCAAGTCAGATAACAATTACTACAAGTGCACAAAGTTTGATGAAATTCGGTGCACTGGTTCAAAAATTGTACGGGGGGGGGGGGACACAGACAGAAAGTTGATCTCATAAGCCTATTTTTTCCTTCGGAAAGTAGGTTAAAAAGAGAAACGTTTTAAACAGTATTTTAAGAATAACGAGTGTGGAAAAAAAAGATGAAATGATCACGTCATATGTGTTTGGTAAAGTAATAAATGAATACAAATGGGTCGTGTGGAGAGCTGAGATGACCAAGTGTGGAGCAGCTGGAAGCCAGGTAGGAACGTATAGTTACTGACCTTGAGGTAGTGTGGTGTGAGGTTCTCTCCGCCAGCCAGATCTACCAACTTCAGGTTCAACTTGACGCCGACAGCACGCGCTGCCAACAGTACAGACCTGCATGGTGGGCTGAGTGGCACGTAGTAGAAGTCGAGAGACATGGCTCCTGTAACAACTAACTAACCGTCACTGTGTTTACAGGGTGTTTGACTTTGATAGGTACAAACGAAAGGGATAAGACAATAAAAATCCAGATAAACATAGGTCCGTAAACTAATGGTATCCCTTATACAGCGTATTATGAATGAGGACATTGACAACTTATACCAGAGTCCCGTACGATTTAAAAGGGGGCGCAACATTTGTCTTAATTTCGTTTGTCCTAAACCCATTTTTACGGTTTCTTAGCTCTGACTTTATTCGTCCTTAAGTCGTTTGTCATAGAATGTGTTTATCCTAAAGTCGTTTGTCCTACAGGCATTTGTCCTAATGTCGTTTGTCCTAAAATCGTTTGTCCTAATTTAAAATGAGTGTTTTGAAATTTCTAGTTTGGCAATAAAGGTTGATTATTTTTGAGAAATTAGGAATATTTTAGATGTTTTTGAGTGGAACTAGGGAAATTTTTAGGGAAACAAGATAAATGTTAGTGAAATGTTGGCGACCATGACGTCATCCAAGATGGCGGATTGATCCACAATTGCCGCGCCCTCGAACTCATCTGCCAGCCGCCAGCCGCTGCCCTCAAATCGCCATTTCCTATCTACTCTCGTAGTAGCATCCACTTGTAGTAGCGTTGCAGTAAAGCTGCGGTGGAATGTGTAAATGTCGCAGTATTGCCACACTAATTTTTCATTTTGTCACAATGGTGTTGCAGCACTGTTTTGTACCAAGGCTGTAGTATTGTAATAATCCGCACGATTGTCGCCGTATGTTGAAACCTTGTCGCTGTATTTTTGCAGTGTTGTTGCAGTATATTACAGTAGGGCCACAGCTCGCTGTAGGGTCTCACCATTATTGCAATAACTCACTGCAATGTCACAGTATTGTCGCATTAGTACGACAGTAATGTCGCAGTAGCCCTTTAGTAGTTTTTAGTAGTGCCACTGTAGCAACACAGTAAATTCGAGATAGCTGTTCACAAGAGTCACAGTATTGTCAATGTCGCTATTTGATATGTTCAAGTAGTGTCGTAATAACTCGCTGTAGTGTCGCGGTGTTGTCGCTCTTAATTCGCCGTGTTGCCGCGGTTATGTCACGATAATGTCGCCGCTGCTCTGCGATGCTTTTGAACGTGGTCCTAGATTTGAAAGCAGTCTGTATATTGTACCTGTTACCTAGCCGCCTTATCTTTTGTGAAAGGCCCCGGACATATGGGATCACTCGCGTTCCTGAAAGTTTTTCAATTGTGTTTTGGGAATTAACGAGATGTGTGGATTTTCTATGTGTTTTTTCGTGCTTATAGGGTAGCCATTTGCGAGAAGTTCTTTTTCCAGATGGCTATATTCAGAAGCTAATGACTTTGTCGGAGCAAATCTTTTCGGCTCCGATATCTAAAGTGCGGATTATACCAGTTTTAGTGCTTGTCGAATGGTTGGAGTTAAAGTGGAGGTATTGGCCTGTATGTGTTGGTTTTCTGTATACGTTTGTGGAAATTTGGTTGTCTTTCTTTGATACTGATACATCTAGGAATGGAAGGCTCCCGTCGGTTTCGATCTCGTATGTGAACTGAAACGATGGCCTGAGTCAGTTGAGAAAATGAGCAAAATCGTCCAGTTTGTCAGTTCTGTGTTGCCAGATCAGAACAGTATCGTCAGCAAAACGAAGCCAGACCTTAGGCGGAGTGTGGGTTTTGCTTAATGCCTATTGCTCGAAATTTTCCATGAAGTTATTGGCCATGAAAGGTGAAAGTGAGGAGCCCATTGCTATGCCATCAACTTGTTCGTAAAAATCATCCTTGAATTGAAAATATATTGTAATGACACAGAGTGTGACTAGTTCCATTATGGACAGAATAGCTTGCATTGTAAGATTTCTGGGACAATAGTATTGCAACGGCGTATGTGCCCAATAGTAGAGTACGTTATTCTGTCCCATTACAAGAAACATTCAAAGACATTAGTAGTGTTGTAGTTGTGCTGCAGTACTGTTGCAGTAATGTTCAATCATTATCACAGTTGTGTCTAAGTAGTGTGACAGTATAGTGTCGCAATAGTGTCACCATAGTGTCGTAGTTTTGCTGCAGCGATGTCACATTAGAGTTGCGTTATTGTTTCAGCAGTGCTGTAGTAGTGTTGTATTATCTGACAATAGTGTGAACCCGGCCTTTAAAATCGGTTATTCTTCTTATAAAACTGCGCCACTATTGGGCATTTAAAACTATGCAACCTGCCCCTCACTAATAATTACTCTTAAAGTCTTAATTATATGAATGATCAAACTGAAATTACAGTTCCTTGCGAGGTACTTGTCGCGTCTGGTGTCCGATAGAGACGTGGCCTCGACTGTATCAGTGGCAGTCGCAAAGAACGTAATGATTCAAGGGACCTCTTAATCTCGCCAAGATTTTATTTGCTACAGTCGTTCAGTTTTAGAACGTCACTTCAGTAAGGTTCCCGCGGCAAAGTTTATCAACACTATTTGTCCGCGAAACAACTATTATGTCAAACCAATGTGACACTATCCCCAATACAAACCGTTAAAGTACTCAGAAATCGGTCAACCTACTCACAATTAAGCTTTCGCAAACTATCCAAATATCGATCGATAATTGGCAGCGCAAGTGTCTCTTTCTAGGGCCCCCGTGATCTCCTGCCCCGATCAAAACTTCCAAAAATTTAACAAACTGAATTTGTAGCTGACCGTGCGAACCTCCTCTCGAAGGAGTCCACAGACAACTGCCCCGCTCATGCGTCATCAACACACCCTGACAACCACAACCCTCGCGATCTCCACGTTTCTCAACTGACCAACCACAGACCTTCCCTGAAAATAGGCCACGCCCCGCCTCGGCGATTACCTCACGACACAAGCCCTCCGCCATTTATTCTTTCAAAATTATTTCAACTATTTACATAAATCTTAAATTGCATAATGACACAGATTTCCCACATAAGACAGTTTTCTTTTACTTTTGACACAATTTAAATACTATATATTATTTCTTTCATTTACATTTTTTCCACCAGCGCTGCCTTTACTTGGTCGAGGAAGTTTGGGAAGTGGGGAAAAAAAAGGGGGGGGGAGAAAATAAGAGAGCCTCGTTCCAAATTCTCTCGCTGTCTCTCAGAGAGATTTAAAAGGGGAAGGGGGGTTACACTGCTGGAGCATGGCTGGGCCACCAGCAAAGTTTCTTCGAACAAGCAAACCAACCCCTCTTACACTCATTTTGAGACTCCCTGGGGATGCGACAAGTCTCGGCGACACATTTTCGTGGCCCCTCGTAGAGCTCACATTTTCTGTCCTATCCAGTGCTGGCTTCATCTAGACCCTTTCTCGAGGCTTACCAAACACACTTTCAGTTCAGTCTTTATGCTACACATCTATCCTAAATACATATAATTTATAACTATTTTGAAATTTTGCCCATTACAAGTGTTACATTAGTTTCGCAGTATTGTCGTAGTAACGCCGCAGTATTGTCGCATTTGAGACTCAGTATTTGTATTTCGTAGTAATGTCGAGAATACTTTAAGTAGCTCGTAGTAGTGTGGCAATAGTGATGCAGTAACTCACATTGTTGTCGTAGTTGTTTCACACATTACTGTTGTAGTAGTTTCACAGTAGTTTTGTTGTAGTCTACCAGTATTACTGCAGTAATGTCGGAGTAATGTAGTTACGTCACGTCACTCACTGCAAATACATATTAATGTCACAGAAGTGCATAGTAGAGTGGCAGTATTGTTGCAGTAACTCGCGGTATCGTTGTAGATGTTGCACAGTAGTTTTGCAGTATCGTCGCAAGATTTTCATGATAATAACACAGTAGTGTCACGGAGACATAAGACGTAAAAGGCATCGAATGGACGGCCAGCTTGACACTGATTTTTTCATGTTATTAATTACACGTATTTAAATATTTACGACAATGATAATAAAACTACCCATTTCTTTCGAATAGAAGCTGGGATATATGTGTGGCAAGATTAAGATATTTTAGATATAAAAACTGTACTCAATGTTTTCTACTAAAGATATAAATAAAAATCGACATTATTACTGTAGCTAAAATGTTAATCTGCTTAGCAACGCTGATTCAACATAATGATTAAGTTGTTACAACATTTAACATGCATTTGTTTCGTTCATAGATTTACATAAATGTTATTTTTCATCAGGAATGTGTAACTGTGTCTCCATTTTTGAAAATGTGAGAGTACAATTACACACAATGTAGTTAATATTTTAAAAATTACACATACGCATGAAAACATTTAAAAATACCGGAGAAATAAATATATCATTTAATTCCTTTTGACGGTTGATCTACATGTTACAAATTCAAAAATTATTTATGCCAGAGTAAATACAAACATTTTGCATTATACATTTTAAATGTACTGTTAGTGATTTCTGATTTGTTTATGTTGGCTTCTTGTTACAGTGTTTTTGGAATGGATTACTGTGAAGCAAACACTATTCAAGCATGATAAATGCAGCTCATATTTTGTATGGAACGTATAGAGATAGAAACTACAAAAATTAATGTATAGAATACTGGAACGTGACATCTTTAGTTCTGGCGTTGGAAAATTAAGAGGGTAGGGGAAGGAGGGGATAAAATTGGATGGACATGGGTTGGTGCATGGAAGTGAGGAAGGCGGAAGATCCCCTAGAAAACACGTCGAGCAACGGGATCGTTCGCCATGATTCCCACGTGGTAGGACCCGGGTCATCGAGCCTCGGGTCACCTTGGTGTGATGGGTACAGCCATGAACTTTCCTGCGACAAGAGTTGAGCCCCAGATTGTTTGAGTGCCTTATGTTCACATCTGCAGTTGTGCTACATAGTCTGTGATTGGATGTCGTAACTCTTACATGTCTTGAGGTTCTACCCACCAACCATAATTGTGTGGTGTAGCAGTAACCTTGTTGTCATTGGCTCAGTTAAATGAGAGATGTCACTTTAAAAAGACACGCTGCCAATAACCATGGAGCACAGCTGCAGATGTGTAGGTAAGGCACTGAGACAATCTGGGGCCCTAGTGATGGGAGTGTTGTGACCACTGAGCCAACTATGTCCACGAAGCATGGGGAAAATACAACAATCACTTGGTCCCCTCCAGGTGTAGTGCAGTTACCAGGTTACTTTATATTTATATTGCTGTGTGGTTTATAACATTTTACTTCAATTCAGCGCTGGAAAAATACAGAGTGTTCGGGAATAGATGGTCGTAAATCACATGGGTGGTAGACAACGTGAAAGGAAACATTATTTGTTGGAGAACATTTGTCCTGAAATAGTACGCTGTACAGGTGCAGGGACGAACACAAGTACGCAATTTGAATATCGCACGCTCCGAGGTGCCAGTCCAGTGGCTGAGAGAGTGCATCATTGCACTGCAGACCAGTATCAGGTGAAGATGAATGGAGGAGGGGGGGGGTGGTACGCACGTGAATACAGACACAAACAACCTACATGCCGCTGTACAGCACAGTTAATGTTTGCTTCTAGTTAGTTGATGTGTTTCGTTTTGTATGATTAGTGCAAAGTTGACGGTTGACAGTCGAATGCGCGCAGTATTGGGATAACAGATTTTGCGAACATTAATAGCATGCCACAATTGACATTCGACGGACCTACCCCCCGATGATTATTTTCTTCGGGGCCACATTAAGAGCCGAGTCTATGTGACGCCTGTTGAGACAGAGTTGTACTTACAACGATGTGGCTTGCGAACTGCTGTGCGAGGCACCGCAAGTGTTTCAAAGAGTGCAAGACAACATGCTTCGGTCCTGCAATGTCTGCGTTGTGGTAGGAGGACGGAATTTCGAACGTCTGTTGTAAATATGTGCCTTGTTTGACACACTTACTCTGCGCATGCACTGAAAAACCTGCCACCCGCATTTGTCCTGTTATATTGTTTTTAATTTTGCTGCTATCGTTCACATTCTCAGCCACTGGACTGTCTCCTCGCAGCGCGTGCAATTTAAGTTTGCACACTTAGAGGCCGCGTCGGTGTTTCAGGCGCATATATGCAACCCACATTAACTCCATATAAATCAAGGCTAATTTTACGTACTCTATAGCAATAACAGTATTACATATATCAACGTTATCTTCGAGCTTTATCAAAGACACCGCCGTTCTTAATAGAGCTGCGTTCTGCAAAATGAAGCATAACAAATTGTTACATTAGCAACGTGATACTAAAAAAAGTTTCGTAAAATTTGTAGCAACCTTTGACTTTGACAAACGCAGCAAAAATAAGAACAACTCTGTCTCTTATAAAACGTGAACATATTGTTGATATGTGTGAAACTGTTATTGCTATAGACAACATAAAATTAACCTTCATTTATATGAAGTTAATACAGGTTGCATACATGCGCCTGAAACACCGACACGGATTCTTAAGAGGGCGCGGTACATAATTCAACGATAAACGCATTAATCTATAGCTGTAGGTTTCTTGATGGCAGTTTGCGAAAATTAAACAATAGCAATCCTAGACAATAGTTTTAGCCAACGTTTCAAACAAAATTGTTGCCAGTGTTACGAACTTGTGAGGCACAATCTCTGACGCCGGAACCTCGTGCATTTAACTGCGGCGCAAGAGATCACGCGTAACGAATTAGTAATTCTGGATAAATATTTACTCATAAAGTTGACAAATGCCATTATCTAGGATTGTCATTGAGTATTTTATTCATATTGGCTTCGAAAAAAGCGTAGAAATCAATTGATGTTTTCAGCGTTTATTTATCTACAATGCACTCTTAAGTTTGTCCCTGCACTTTTACAGGATGCTATTTCCGGACAAATATTCTCCAGCAAATAATGTTTCTTTTCACGTTGTCTACCATCCATGTGATTTATAACCATTGATTCCCGAACATTCTGTGTACCCAAGCGTTGTTAGTATCAGTTCTACAGTGTATGGAGCCAAGGTCTCGTCGTTACTTCAAACTCACCTAGATGTTTGTTCACATATAAGCACGCGCAGACATGTAAAACAAGCACCAGTACGCAAACGACTCGTGCGAAAATAACGA
This sequence comes from Medauroidea extradentata, assembly GCA_003012365.1. Lineage (NCBI taxonomy): Eukaryota > Metazoa > Arthropoda > Insecta > Phasmatodea > Phasmatidae > Medauroidea > Medauroidea extradentata. The sequence goes on from PNEQ01025768.1 coordinate 21,823, forward strand.
GAATTTTACTTTCTAATGTGATTGTATGTATTAGGCATTGTCTTCCAACTTGGCACAGAATGCGGAACAGGGGCGTGAGTTAGCGATAATGTGTACTGATGTAGGCTACCGCCAAGGTCTTAGCTTCGAACAATTTAAACAATGCTACAAGGTAACCTGCATGTAGATAGTGTCTGATCCTCAGCATAAAATTTCGTCTAGTCACCAGATAATTAAACTATTATTTAAAAATGTTGTAGTCCCTATTTACGAATGATGGGGTGTGCCGCTCGGTGTTACTCTTATTGCTCCTAATGATTTTAATTAACAATGGCACCTGACTGCGCAATTAATAAAACATTGTAACGTAAACCTTAGTGGAAGGCTAATGCCTTAAGGAGCGTCCCTTGTTAATTAATTAGCACCTTTTCAGGAGGATTTGTTTATTCTAAGTTATCAAAGAATACTATGTCAAAGACAGTTCTACTTTTTTGAAGCAAAGACAAAAGCCGTATATCTGATTTTATAGTCAAAGTTTTGGTATTTCATATTCTATTAAACCGATAATTCAACTATAGTAACTTAGATGCGTCCTTTGTGAATACATTAAAACCCTTAAGTAATTTTTTTGGTGAGAAAAACTGTTAAAAGCGAAGCCGGTTTTTGTGTTTCCTGTCCCTTATTTTCTTCTACACTCACAGATACTCCTCTGCGGTCAATATCTAGCTTGGTTTCCACCCTCAGCGTGTCTTGTCAGACCAGAACACCCCAGTTGTCTTTCCAAGTGTACGTCCGTCGGCTGATGCTCAGGTCTCTGCTATGTAGGGATGTTCCTTAATGTTATCAGCACTGATCTGTAATATGTGTGTGTGTTTCTTAAAGCGTGTTCCTCACGAAAAAATAAGACGAAAACGTTTCTTGACTTTTCACTTAAACTTATTATTAGGAGTAATGAGCATCTAAATAAGACATTTTACATTTTAAAACCGTATTTTCCCAAAATATTTTTTTTTCAAGCATTTATGATTCTGTAGGTAACAAAAAGTATCGTCTCCAAACAAATGTTTAAGGTGAAAATATAAGGAAATATTTCTGTTTGCCATGCACGACAGATAACCGATCTGCAAAGAAAAAAATGTTGAACTTTTTTTTGTTTCAAATTTACAAATGGGGTGTCGGCGTCGTTTTTTAAAAATAAGTTTTTATCTACGACTTTTATTTGTGTAATGGACATATGTGTACGAACTGTGTGATGTTTAATGCTAAATAAACCTGATTGTGGTCAAGTGATGTATCGGTAGTCCACCAGTAATTATGTATGAGGCATTCAATAAGAAACGCTTAAAGAATAGCGTCAAAGACTTACTTGATACTTGTCTTGGTCTAATGGGGGTAGCTCGAAAAGCAATACATTAAATATTTTAAGGTTTACATGTTTATTTATTCCTTGACCATTCTGTGACATCTTATCATACTCAATGTTTGATGGGGCCGCGGTGGCCGGGAGGTCAGACTATTCGCCTCCCACCAAGGCGACCCAGGTTCGATTCTCGGCGGGGTCGGTCCCCGGATTTTCGCATGTGGGAATAGTACCGGACGATGCCATTGGTCGGTGGGTTTTCTCGGGGATCTTCCGTTTCCTCACCCTTTCATTCCGGTGCTGCTCCATACTCACCTCATGTCACTCCTCACCAGCGCTGAAGACCTCGATGTTAAGAGCTGATCAAAATCTCTCTCACTCACTCAATTTTTTATACAATGCTGCTAAGTGACGTTGTCAACCGTTACAATAGATGTTCAAAATGGCCAGCTCGTGCAGCTATTTGTGCACGGACGCGACACAACACGCACCTGTGTACACTTTCAAAATTGCCTCGTTCACAACGAATTATTTCAAGTACTTCAAATATCCGATGATTAGAGACATGAACTTTTCGCGAAAAGAATTTTGCCCCACTATGTTCCT
>PNEQ01025768.1:23867-41194 GCA_003012365.1 Medauroidea extradentata
TGACGTTTCTCATTTGACTGTACCAATCATAATAAGGTTACTGTAACACCACACGTCTGTGATTTGCGTGTAAAACCCCACGACACACGAATGTCAAAACATCCAATCTCTGACCGTGAAGCAAGTCTGCAGACGTGCACACAAGTCACTGACACAAAGTGAGGCAAATTTCTTTTCGCGAAAAGTTCATGTCTCTACCGATGATGTAACAGCTCTGTATTTTCGATCGCAGCTGCTCACACAAGACTCTTCACATGTCCCCTCAAATACAAGTCTAATTGGTTCGGGTCCGGTGAACGTGATGGCCATTCGGCAGGGCCCGCTCTACCAATCCACCTGCGATAAAATGTTGCAGCCAACACAACGCGAACAGACGACTAAAACGTGCTTAAGCACCGTTATGCGTGAACCAAGTCTTTCTTCTTACGCCCAAAGGCACGTCCTCAAACATTTCTGGCAAAATATTGGTGAGGAAGTCCCTGTAAACTTCGCCTGTTAGTCGTAGTGACAATACATATCGTCCCACCAGATAATCACACACATTTATACACAGTTGTTTTCTGATGTCGACCAATCGTGGTCGCATGTTGATTGTTGTCTGCCCAATGATGATTGTCGTGAAAGTTAATGATGCAATCCCTCCCAAACGTGACTTCATCTGTAAAGAAAACTTACGACGCGAAGGCAGCCATTTCAGTTTGTCGAATGAACCACTGTCAGAATGTCAGTCGAGCTGGGTGATCGGCAGGGGCAAGAGCCTGCACGTGTTGGTAATTGTAAGGGCGCAGGAGCTGCTGATGGAGTGCCCTCCACACTATGTAATGTAGCCTCCACGTTCCTGGTGCTGACACCTGAATAGTCGTCAATGTTGGCGAGGATGTGCTCTTCCAACCAACGGTGCGACATGTCATATATTGCCAGCATCAGCGGTATTCGCATGCAATGTTCCTGTCTCTGCAAGCCGGCGAAACAACGAAGCTAACTTCGTATGCGTTGGCTGTGCTGTGTCTGGAAATGTCTCGCCATACAACCGCTTCGCCAGTCTACCAACACCAATCGCACGACCATACATGGGTACCATGTCCGCTTTTTACGATGCGAATAAACAGGCATTGTTTCAATCTGTACAGTAAATGTTTCTGCTAATAAGGATACTGACAATTTCATCACGTCATTACACAATCTTGACTTAATATGCCAATATGGTTGAATAGTTCACGTGTTACACAGGATGTGTGGCGTACTTGAGCCATGGTAGGAGTATGCAGTGTTACATGACTGCACGAGGCCTGGTTAAATGTGCACTGTTGTACTGTCTGTAGTCGAGGTGTCATAACTGCTGGAATGTATTCATAGACAGCTCGGTGTACATTAAGTTACCTTCTTCAGGCGCTTCCGTACGTTTACTGCAACTGCATTTGGTGATAAGGCCTACACACAATTGAATACTTTAGCATTTTACTTTAAGTTTCCGTTACTTTATGTATTTCGTCAATACACAATACAAATGCAAAGTTTAAATAACAACAGTTGAAAAACTATTGAAAATCTGGTTATTGAAACGGAAATATCGTGATATAAATCATTATATATTTGCTGTTAAAGCATATCAATAATAAACCCAATTATTAAAATTCTTGTTCATTTATTATAATATTTTTCAGAACAAAAGCAACGCCATCTATTGACGCAATTTAAAGTTCATTTACGAATATTTCTCCATTGCTACCTTCAAGTTTTATCGAGTACGTTTAAGAAAAACCTGTTACTTTATCACGATATCCCAATACTAGAGAGCAAAACTGTACTCAGAAATAAACCATTTTCGTTCTAGCATACATACAAACAAATCCAGTCATACATAATCAGCTGATTCTTTGCGAACGGCCATCTTGACTTTGACTTTAGTTATCAGTTTATCGGAAACGTAAAGTCAAGGCGGCTTGACTTTAGCATTGGCGACGCCATTGTGTACGACTCCATAAGAAGCCATGTATTGAAAGCTATCGTAAAGTCAAATGTCAAAGTCAAATGCTAAAGTTTTCAAAAGTGTATAGGGCTATAATCTTTTTGAACTACCCCCATGAGGACAGGGCAAGTATTTTACCGACGCTACTATTTATGCGTTTCTTATTGATTGCCACATATATAAAAGCTGATGGACTACCGGTACATTTGGCAACATAGGTCTCGTAACCCTTAATTGTCCCAAATCGGTTAATTTAGTGTTGATCGTTACACAGTCCGTACACCTGAGTCCATTACACAAACAAAAGCCGTAAATATAAACTCTTTTGCAAAAACGACACCGACACCCTATTTGTGAGTTTTAAAAAAAATCCACATTTTTTTATGCGAAACGGTTATCTGTCATACATGACAAACAAAAATATAGTTTTACATTTTCATCCTAAAATTGTTATTTTTTTTTTAAATTATACTTTTTGTTATTTACAGAATCGGAAGTGTTTGGAAAATATTAGTACCGTACCTCGAAAACGGTGCCACGTATAGTAAAATAATAAAATGTATTTTGTTCAATTACTACAGTATATTACAATTTTTGGAAAATAAACAAATAATTTTGGTCACGTGTATTTTAATCGTTTAAATGAGGTTTCAACCCATAATTTTTTACGTGGTTTTTTGCATCCAAACCTAACATAATTTTGATTTGTACGTCGTAGTCTGATAACGCTCTAGGTCTATATTTTGCACGTATGCCACAGAGCATAGAGCATATGCAATGCTGCGTACAAGTGAGTTTCTTTGTATGCACTGCATTCTCGATGGTAGATATTCAACTTTAACAATGTGTTTCTAACTCACGATACCATAATGTTTGTTTTTGGGACTCTATCGCTGCAGCTTCATTTGTGATTTGAAAGAAAACTATGGATCTTAGACAGCTGCAACACGAGCACTTTTTATATACAAGTAACGTTACACAATAAACAATCTACTTAATGTTTGAATATCCTGAAAAAGTTGTATGAAGACAGAGGGTAGCAACAATTGCTATGTTCGTAAGGGTGTGCGGTATCAAGCAGTATTTGCTGTTGGTTTGAAGATCCCAATAGCATTAGGCAATGTTGAAAATATTGTTTTGGTTTTATGTAAATTAGTTTCACGTATTTGGGAAAATACGGTTTTAAAATTTCATATTTAGATGCTCATTACTCCCTTAATATTAAGTTTAGGTAAGTTCAAAACATGTTTTCGTTTTATTTTTTTGTAAGAAACGTGCTTTAACACATACACACACACACACACACACACACGCTCTCTCTCATACACACATATGTATATAATGTGTGTGTGGTGTACTAAAATATACAAAACTATTAAAGCAATTTCCGATATTTTTCGAAAGAAATATTTTAGAATTAGAATGTAAAATTTGCTGATGGGTTTCTTACGGATATTCGTCTACTAAAAGGATGAAATATCGAACTGACTTTGCTTCCAAGTTCCGTACGACATATGTCATATACCAACGACTGAAACAAAAATTGAAAACTGAATATTTGCGAGAAAAATGAGTCTAAAGATCTCAACGTTGGAATAAGGAGTGGATGGTCCTTCGACGGCGACTCGGGGTCGATCCTCAGCGGGATAGGTCTCAGTCTTTTGACGTGGGAAATGTGGCTGATGTTACCGCGGCCAGTGGTTTTTCTTTACCCTTGCATTATATCACTGTTCCAGACCAACCTAACCTAATCCTTACTAATACTAAAGACACTGACGTAAAGCCCTGAACAAATCTTTCTCTCTAATTTCTTACCAGTTTGCTTTCATATATTTTATCTGGCTTTTGGTGGAGTATTCAACCAATAGGTACTCACTTATTAAGATATTTTGTGTAAGTTATATTAGAAAGTAATAACGGTTTTCGAAGAATACATAAGAGGTTTTGTGACGCTAGGATTAATAATTGTAAGAATTATGCGAAAGTTAAACTTTTATGTTTCAAAACATTTTGAATAAGTTTATTTAGTTATGTACAAATTAAATTAGCGAGCCAGCAAACAAGATGGCGCAAAATCGTATCTGCATCAGCAGGAATGTATTCGAGTCGTTAGTAGGAAGAAGTGCAAATGTTCTTCACTTATGTTTGTTTGGTATGAAAGAGGAGGCGTATATTCAGTAAATAAATGTTACTATGTACTCTTTCAATATATATATATATATATATATATATATATATATATATATATATATATATATATATACTGGATTTTCTTTTTTCTAAATACATTAGTACTGAATATATTCAAAACACTAGCAAGAACTGCCAACCTTCACAAAATAAAACATTAAATGCATCGCTAAAGTGCACGCGATACAAACTTTGAAATACATTGTTCGTAGAGGTGATGTGGCATTAGATGTACGTGTCAATGTCGCCTCTATTGTTTGTATAGTTACTGTTGGTCTTATTATGCAATGTGTCGCCGATTGTAGCCGAAGGTTAAGTCATACTGATCTCGTGACTAAACGCTCCAACCTCGGCCATGCCATCGGTGTTTTTCACTACGGAAAACATCAACCTTTAATTCATTACGTAAACCGTTTCATTAATTAGACAGGTTCTTAAAGCTAGTAACCCTAATAAATATATTTTAAAAACGATTTTTATTAAATATGTTTCGATAATTTAACATGTGTACTTTTCTTAACTTAATAGTTCTTATAAAGAAGATTATAGTGTATACTTGGAGACACGTGCGATGATGGGAGAAATATGTAGGAAGATTCTAGATAAGAAACACTAATCACCGTGATTTTCACAAATTATGTGCTATTGGAAACAAAACAGCTAAACTTACTAAACTAAACAGTAGTTATTTCTACGTTTATTCCTATGTAAGTCCGACTAGAGATCTGATACTGTTTACAGCAATGTACGCAGATACAATTCAACGTTGGTTAGTTTCACAAAATATTACGTAAATTTGCAGAGATTAATTCTATTAAAAATAGAGATTATATTTCATTACATGTCGGATCTATATTATTGTGTAGTAACAAACGATACGAATTACTACCCTGTGACCAACAGCGACATAATAGTATGCTAATTGTTCAGTTTTGTACTTAAGCGTAAGTTAAACTCTCGATATTTCGCTTATTTCAGTTTAAAAAATGTAATTCCGAATTGTAAGTATGACCGTGGGCCATGAACGTTAAATGTATAAGCAAGAAGTTTATTATACTCTTATTTGTCATTAAAGTTGAGATAATCATTGTTATCGCGAATAGAGATTACTAATTATTTATTGATTTTAATCACACGTTAGAAAATATCAATGGCAGTCAGCTCACTTAGGCTTAGAAAATTCCGGTAAGGGCTTGATTATCAAATTATAGGTTCTGAATTCCGAAATTTAATCATAAATATTACTTACACGGAGACAAATATAAAAATATAAAATCGATATCTTGACAACTACCTGCTTAACACTCAGTGTCTGAAGTTTTATAATATCTTAATTGTAGTCATAGTTTAAATTATGCGCAGGTTCCTTCGTTCATAAAGATTATTTAAAAATACACCTACTTACGGCCCGGTATATATTATTCTTCTTAAAAATGTCCCCTACAAATCCTTCTCTTTAGAGTAAAATATATATTGGTAGAAATCTTTACGCCTATTAATGTGTTACTAATTAGTTATGCATTGTCGGTCGTACATTAGTAACACAGTAAAATTGTCATCACACTATGTGAAAACTTAAAGCTCTAGTTGTAAGTAAATACCCGTGCACTAGTCGTAAGTGTGTAAGTAAAGTGTAATAAAGGACACATACCTGTTACGAAACTTTCCGCCTGTGAATAGTAACGTAGAGTGGTGTTGAACGTTCTGCACACTCGCTGTAAAAGTGCCATGTCAACGTTGACCTTCGTTTATATAAGAGACAGTTGGGAGCATGAATATGCATATTCCCAGCCAACAGACAGAGCTGATAACCTCTGTTATCTGAAACCCACCGCATTCTCTCATAGAGCGCCCGGTCCTTAAAAAGACAGACTGAAATTTCACTGGTCTCTATAAACTGTTGAATGAATGTCACAAGTCGTAAGGCGATATGCACAGTAACTTCCAGCACACTGTTAAATTTCCGTTTTAAAACTAGTTTCATATCATAATAAGAAAAAAGTTGTTTGTATGTATTTATTTATTCATATATAAAACTAATCAAAATTATATACTTAAATATGATACAGATAAGGACTTTTAATATCTAAACATTAACTTAACACCTGTTTTTTTATTACATCTTCATCACGTCTGATACTGATGGTGTTGGAAATGATAGTTTCGGTTAGGCACGGTTACTGAAAGAGTAACGTGAACTTAAAGAATTTTAAAAAATGTTCAAATAAGCACGTCTTCTCTTCTGACTTTTCGACTATATCATAACTGTTCAATTTCCTTTACCCAGTTCTTCCTTAAGCTGCCTGAGAACGATAGAGAGCAGAGTGATAAGGGACTAAATACACATAGAAACACTACCGTTAGAAATAATTATGGAAATTAAAATATTTTCTGTGTGGCCGGTTGCAGCGGTTCTTACAGTAGGCCTGTTATGTGCCGTGTATGTACGAGAGGCTTGGTAAGTCTGACCACTACATTCGTCGTAGCTGGAATAATGAACGCCTGTTACGAGTAAACGAATACATAAAGCATTGTTTCCACATTTTACTGCCAAACTAAAACCAATTTACTCGGTAAGGAGACATTTAAAATTCGTCATACACGGTACTGGATACCACACCAGCAAGAGCAAAGTCTGTCACACCAGCTGTTATACTAGCTCACACGGCAGACATCACGATATTTGTTGCTCAGCTAAGCAGGGTTTATAACAACTACGTAATATCTGTATGCAATAGGGTACAGTGGTGCCACCTGGACCGCTCTAGAGAGTGCCTTGTGTAAGTGGTTACGCTAAGCAAGGTGATTTATGCTGAAGACTTTACTGAAATGGCGGGTACTCAATTTTACGTAGTATATTAAATTATTTTAGTCCGCTGCCCGCGTATGTGTCAGGGTGTCTAGTATATCTGGATTGCAAAATGCCTGCTTCTCACGAATTTTTTTTTTAGATTCTTGAGTTTCTGCTACAAAGAGAAACTGTTGCTGCTGTGACGATGCCGGCCGGCGGTGCAATGGGTGTGTAATTTTTGTTGCGTCTCACTAGCTATTTAAGGGTGTTCAAGTGCGATAAAATCAAAATTTCATATCGTTATGAAATAGTGTTAGTCTTGTAGACGATACTTGTGAGTACATTTTCCTGTTACAAAACAATTTTAGCTTTCATAGTTTTCTCATAACGGTGCGACAAAGTCGAAATTTGCTTGTTCTGCTGCCATGCAAATAGTGAAAACCAACTGACCTACTTGAATAAAATAATTTACGGTGATATTACATCACATGACCTATGCAATAAAGAATTTAAAAGACCATAACGTAATAATTTGAATTTTAAAAAAATCGCAAAAGTAAAAAAAAATTGTTGAAAATTCAGTAAATTTTTTAATTAAAAAATAGTTCAAGGGATTTTTAAAAAATGTTTCATTATTTAGTACGTGGCATGTTTATTCACTGTGAATTATTTCACTAACACAAGTCAATTGGTTTTCACTGTTTGCATGGCAGAAGAACATGCAAATTATGACTTTGATACACCGCTATGAGAAAACTATACGAGTTAAAATTGTTTCGTATTTCATATAAACAAAAAATTATGATTTTATCGCACTTGAACACCCTTAAGGAGTCTCCCTACCTGCGGTTAAAATGTGTTGCAGCGAGTTACAGCTATTATTTTTTAAATTAAACTATTCCAACGCACACTATATTTGTATATCTACTAACAGAACACACACATCAAACTATGTCGCTATAGTTTTAAAAATTCGGCACGTTTATTAGAAACCTTATTTTCGGACAACTCAAAATGGCCAAAAATGACTTTTCCAGACTGCCGTATCTGGAAAATTTACAACCAAATTCGAAAAACGCAACTATAGAAACAAGCATTAGACTTTGAACTATGATCTCCATAAATAACATAATGTGTTCGCCGCTTCTAGTCCCATACGAAAAATAATAATAGTAAAGCACTGCACGCCAGCTGAGTGGCTTGCGTGGAGAGAGGCGATAATACATTTTGTATGCCGGTCAGCGGCAACCTTACCGCTCCTGCCTCACACACGCAGCTTAACTAGGGAGGCCCCTTAAAGCTCAGAGGCAGTGAACTTGCAAATAACAAGTGGAATGTGTGTGAGACGTTAAGATCGCTCGGACTATAAGCAGAACAGACATGCGCCGCAGTACTTGATACAGTTACGCCGTAATTTACTCAGCAAACACGTCTCGGAAACAACCATTTAATAAAATAAGCAAATGGCATTTAAAATGTATATTTGAAAGTGCGTAAATAATTAAATATCGGAGCCTTCTAAAATATATAGTGACTCGTTTCAAATGTTTTTGCCAGACGAACTGTCTTTTAGTTTAGTTTATTGCATCCTTTTGATCTTTTTTTTTTTTTAGTACAATACTGCACAAAGATATTGGACAAGTCATTTTACAATATAGTATACAATAATGTAAATTATTATATGAGTTATATGCTCTATTATGAAAACTAGAAGACAGTATATGATTTTCAGAAATTAATATTATAATCTCATTATTTGGGGCTCGTAGGTTACTAGTCAGCCCATGTCCACATTCTTCGTTTTCCACATGAAAAATAACGTGAAGTGCTTGTAAGACTTGTCAAGACACCGGCAATGGTAACAATGGTTTGTTACTGCTTCGGCCATTTTTCTTTCTGTTGAATATGTTTTCTGGAAGTTAGCGGCCGGCAGCTTTGAAGGCAGTACTTCCAACCATCTGTTCGTCAAAAGTTAGGCGTGACCACAGTCTAAGAAGGAGAGGTCCCGCTTCGTAATAATTTTTCTTGCTTTCTTACCAGACGATTCACAGCGTTCGTGTATTTGTGCAGCCTAACTATGGCGTCATTAACTTGCCACATTTACCAGTCAGTGTTCAGACCTCCCCTTCTTAGGCCATGCGTGGGCGTGACCTACGCAAGATTTTACCGTTCACAATTTTTATGTTTGTGAAACCTTTTTTGTATGATATAGAAAAGAATATCATACGCGCTTAAATAATGTACTATGTTATAATTCCTTTTCGATATTATTGCACACATTCAAAAGTTTTATATTAAAAAATGTTATTACATCAGTTTTGTCACGTGCTAGACCTATAAATATGTTAACCGTTGCGTTAATTTCAATTCAAGAAAATATTATTGGTATATAGACATTTTCTTTAAAAAAACTAACTGCAAAGGGTGCCCTTATTTTATTTCTCTTGCTCGTATAAGTTACTTAATGTACTGTAGTTTATCGTTACAATGAAGTTTGATATTGTGAATTTTGTTTTGAAAAGATAAAGCCAAAAGTAAGTTAGGAAAGATTGAGATTGAGCAACATCACTTCTATTTAATTTTCTATAATCGTATGTTCTCCACATCTTGTCTTTGTTTCTCATCCCACATTACCAATACTATAAATATTTTTTCTCACTAATCGTAATATGATGTTACCAACTATAACAATAAACGGTGTGGAAGGCATTTCAGCAAATTCAAAACAGTTTCTTTCAGAGAACAACCTATTAGTACCTTAATGATAGTGGACGAAGTTGTAGATCTCATTTCACTGCTTCTGGCTGTTCCTGCATCTTCTGCATCTGCTGAAAGATCATTTTGTTCTTTAAGATACATAAAGGATTATTTGCGAAGTAGGCCTACTATGTCAAAAGAGATTTGCACGCCTGTTGTTGTTGTACATATATTCTAAAATCGCAGCATAAATTGACGTGGATTAAGTCTTGCGAGAATTAACGATTAGGACATCGCGAAGAAAGTCCGTTTTTTTTAACATTTTAAAAAATTTTGTGTTCGAAATTTGCTGTGACTGCACAGTATTTTTTGCGATGATTTTGGTACATAATTCTACCCAAAACTGATATTGTAATGTATATGTTTCTGTTTAATTTTCCTCAAATGAAACGTAAATTTTGAAGAATTGCTGTTTTAAATTTTACTTCAAAGATATTCCATAAATTTTAATCCTTACAAATCTTTGTCAATGTAAATTTTTAAAATAAAGTTTATTGTTTAAAGAAATGTCTTTCCTAATATATAAAACAACATACTAATATGAAAATTTGAACATTATTATTCATTATGGTATTTCTTTATTTTAACTTTGAATAATAATTTCAAATAAATATTACGTTAATAATAACTTCATGGACTAACTCTTCAAACTCTTCAAAAGCATAATAATTTGAAATCTTACATCAATGACCACTGACATTTGTCTGGTAACATTAGTCACAGAATAAACTCGGGACGCATTAAATTTACTGTGCCACATAAAAAATGAGGGTGGGATGTGTTGGGCACAGTGACGAGGTGGGGTAGCCAATGTGAATAATATTTTATAAAAATATGTATGTATGTACGTATGGATGTACATACTTTTTTTTTACTTTAAAAAGTTGGGTAAAGAATCAAGCTGCTGATATATTTCTGCGATTCAATTGTTTTGTGTTGTATTGTTGAACATCACTGTAGGGCCTACATTAAATATCAAAATGACGATAATTGAAAAAAAAATTCCTTACTTAAGACAACATTTTAATGAGCGATAATCACGCGTGAACTTGAAACCATGTTTTTGTATTCGCTCCGATGTTAAATAATTACTGCACATTAAATGTTTCAAAATGCTTATTTTAAGAATTCTCTTTCCTTACACTCGTTACAACACAATACTATGCAGTTATTTACATGAGCATTTAACTTGTAAATTTATTACTATTATACAGTAGAATAGTAATGCCACATTAACTTTAAAAAAAAAAGCTTATTATTTAAAGAAATATCTTTCGTAACACTTAAAACAACATACTAATGTGAAAATTCTTATATTGTTATTTATGTAATACGTATTTTTGTATAAAACTCTTATTTAATGTGTTACCGTAAATATTGAAATAACACTACGAGGAATATCTTCACAACACGTAAAGGGGCCGAGGTTAGCACAGTGGTTAGAACACTCGCCTCCCACTAAGCCCATTCGAGCTCGACCCCGGCAGGTTCGGTACCCATATTTTCGCATATGGGAATCGTTCCAGACGATGTCGCTGATCGGCGGGCTTTCTCGGGGATCTCCCGTTTCCACACCCCTTCATTCCGACGCTGTTTCATGCAACATGTCATCCCTCGTCAGTGCTAAAGACCTGATGTTAAGGGCTAACCGAAACCTCTTCACTAACACTTGACACAATAGGCAATTTTTCCAGCACTTTAAACCACAATGTGCAATTTCTTTAACGTGAATTTAAACCGTTGTTCAGTAATAGGAAAAAAAATAAAGTACTATTCAAACTCTTTTTACATAGACTTACAAAATAAACTCCACTCTCCCACTCACTCTGGCTCTTAAGGGCCCTCCCTACCCGCGATAAAATACGTTGCTGTGAGTTACAGCTATTATTTTTGTACGAAACTATTTAACGCGCATTATATTTGTTTATCTACGAAAAGAGCACACATTTCAAACTATGTAGCCATAATTTTAAAAATTTCGTCACGCCTAATTAGAATCTTAATTTTCGGGCCCCTCAAAACTGCAAAAACAAAATGTTTTCCCAGGCTGCTGTATCTGGAAAAATAACAACCGGATAAAAAAAAAAGCAATACAAACATACATTAGACTTCGAACTATGCTGCCCAAAAATAAAATAATTGTGTCACTGCACTGCACACCAGCCAAGTGGCTTGCGTGAAGAAGCGATAATGCATGTCATATACCGGTCAGAGGCGCCCTTATCACTTCATTGATTTTTAATCTCTCTCTCACACACACACACAGTCTATTCAGGGAGGGGCCTTATTGGTGTTCAAAAGCGATAAAATCAAAAGTTTATATTTTTATGAAATATTGTTAGTTTTGTAGACAATACTTCTGAGTACATGTTACTCTTACAAAACAATTTTATCTCTCACAGTTTTCTCATAACGGGGTGTCAGAGTCAAACTTTGCTTGTTACACTGCCATGCAAATAGTGAAAACCAACTGACTTACTTAAACAAAATTATTCACTGTGAACTTACACCTTATGAGCTACGTAATAAAACATTTTAAAAATGCACAGCGTAGTACTTAGAATTAAAAAAAAAAAAAAAAAAATCGCAAAAGTACAGAAAAAAGTAGAAATTCAGCAATTATTTTTAAATAGTTCGCGGGATTTTACAAATGTTTTATTACGTCGCCCATAGTATATTATTTCACAGTGAATTATTTAACGCAAGTAAGTCAATTAATTTTCAATATTAGCATGACAGCAGAAAATGCAAATTTTGGCTCTGACGCACCGTCATGAGGAAACTACGCCAGCTAAAATTATTTCGTAAGAGGAAACTCCACTCACAAGTATCGCCTACAAAACTACACTATTTCATAAAAACATAAAATTATGACTTTCTCGCACATGAACACCCTTAATACATTAAACGAGTGTATTAACACCGGTTCCCGTTTTTATCGAAATATAATTATGATCATACAAAACACAACACATTTAGTCCGTTAATTACAAATTATTTTATGTTGAGAAACATAATCCCTTGTTTGGTACTGCTGAATTCAGGACTGAGGAAATTTCGTCTCTCAATGAACAGCTGTTTCTCCAGCAATACAAACACCGAAGTAAAGGTGTTACTTATTTACTATAGATAAAGATGATGGTTTATCGCGGGAAAACTTGACTGTTTGCTAGATTTCAACGTACTTTTAGCTTACCAAAAGATAACTGGTTTTCGCTTGTACGTGGACCTGTTACCCTATATGACTGAGCCAATAATAATCCTGATGATGTAATACTTTGTGCCTGTTATTGGGCGGCAGACAGCTACGTTCTGGCACGAAACTACAGCGTTTTCAAGGGTATTTTGGCACAAAACATTTTCGCGATATACCATCATCTCTAACTATAGATAAACATATAAATCTACTATTATTTATGTGCTCTCTATTACATTAAATATTTTATTTGTTTTCTCAGGACGTGGTTAGTTTTCCATGATCTTGCCTTTGAGTATGATGCCTGCGACAATTCTTAATGCACTCGCCTTCTTGCCGCGTATTTGTGTGAATGAGGCACGACACCAAGGGCGAAGTTTACCGGCTTATCTGGTGCGGTATCACCTCTAGCGCAAGACAATTGAAACAGCGTGGAGTGGTATCGTAGATCATTTGCCTGACACTGTCAGTGGTGATCCCATATTTTTATTGGTGAAAATATTAAAATTGCGTGTTTCTAGAAGAGTTTCACATGAATCCTATGAGCAGTTTTTCATATATAACATATTGAAAAATCTGTTTTTAGCCATTTGAGGGGTTCGGAAATGATTTTGCTAATCGATGTGATGTTTTGAAAGTACCTGCCAGTCATTGTTTGAAGTACATTTTCTTTTCGTACATTGACACAATAGGCATGTGTTGAACAGGTAGGCTACATAAAAAGTATTTAAAGACACGCGGCAACGCATTTTAAGCGCGTGGTAGGCGGTGCCCTTAAGGGTGTTCAAGTGCGATAAAGTCATAATCTTATGTTTATATGAAATAGTGTTAGTTTTGTAGACGATACTTGTGAGTGCAAGTTTCCTCTTACGAAACAATTTTAGCTGTTGTAGTTTTCTCATAACGATGTGTCAATGTCAAAATGTGCATGTCCTGCTGCCATGCAAATAGTGAAAACCAATTGACTGGCGTACATGAAATAATTCACAGTGAAATGGCGTACTATGGGATACGTAAAAAACATATGAAAAATTCCCGCGAACTGTTTATATGGTTTTTAAAAATTGCTGAACTTGACAATTTTTTCTGTTCTTTTGCAATATTTTAAAATTAAAAATATTACGTTGTGGGTTTTTAAATGTTTTGTTGCAAAGCTCTTTGGATGTAAGTTCGCAACGAATTATTTTGTATAAGTTGGTCAGTTGGTTTTCATCATTTGCAAGGCAACATTAAAAAACTAATTTTGACTTTGACACCCCGTTATGAGAAAACTGTGTGAGCTGAAATTGTTTCGTAAAAGTAAAATGCACTCACAAGTCTCGTCTACAAAACTAACAATATTTCATAAAAATAAAAAAAATATGATTTTATCGCACTTGAACACCCTAAAGGCTTCACGTTCCTTTGGTTTCGAGAAAGACTTTCGTTGGTTTGTACACATCATTTTTTTCTTTCTTTTTTTTTTTTTTTTGAAAATTTTATTAGTAGAGTAATTTTCTTATTTGTCGGGTTATTGTCTGGGAGTACCAAGTTTTCAGATTAGTATCTGAACTCGTACACTTCCGAAGTGCCAGCAATGTTAGACGTGCCAGAGAAGGAGGTTTTTCTACTACCGAGAGTTCTTCTGTTTGTGTGAAATGTTTATTTTCGGTCATTTTCTTAATCAACAAACGCTTCCACGATTCAAAACCCAATTTAACTGTCACTTCTTCACCACCATTTGCTTATGTTTCAATAACGAGCTATTATATTACATTTGCTCTTTTCTGCTTGTACCTTCAGCAAATACGTTTACACGGCACACATGATGAATATGTATTCAAATATTCAATGTAATCGACGAGAAAAAACGTGAACACTTTATATTCAGTGCAGTTTATTTTGCAATGGCAACTGCCTTCAAAATATTTGACACGAACTTTACTAATGTGTGCCTTCACCTAGCCTGCTTCTCTTCCGTGTAAAGTGTTCTGCCAGTTTTAACATAGCAAAGTACGTTAGTGTTGGTAACTGCTTGTATAATATGTGCATGCAAACATTTTAGCGGTAAATAATAGTGAAAATCTTCACAAAATTGAAGGTTGTACGTTGCGACCGAAGCGGTGGTGGTGGTGGGTGGCAAGGCAACACGCTGGCTGGCGAGCGGCAGGGAGGGGGTACACGGTGAGTGAGGAGCGGCAAGGAGAAGGAACGCGGCAGTGCGCATGCGTCACTGTGCTTAGAGGTCCTGGATCTAGGCGCTAGTAAGGAATTTTGGTTCGGACCACGGTCTAAGAGGTAGAGGTCTTGACACTGCGTATGCTCTCCAGCAAGAGAAAATGACCCCTTCATGTCGCCGAGCGCTAGTAGTAATTTGGTGGAAGATTTGTCTTGTTTACATCTCGCGTTTTAATATTTTTGCAACTATTTACATAAAATAATGTTAATAAGGTAAGCTGATATTGAATATACATATTCCGTGTCCATAAATGCACTGGCATGTGTGGAACTGTTTATAAAAGTAGTCTGAAGAAATATATTGTGTATTTTTATTTTAGTGAATACATTCGAACAAAAACTATATTCCGTGCCCTACAAAATTTGAGAAACGTTGCAATGTGCATCTACATATAAAATATAGAAAAATTAAATTTTATTGTTATAAAAAATGTGTTCCAATAAAAAATTACTTTCCCATTTTTTTTCTTCGATATAACACTCGCAATTCCGATAACAACTTCACATTTTAAGCTAAGCCAAATACAAAAACAAAACAAATCTTCCACCAAATTACTACTAGCGCTCGGCGACAAGAAGGAGTCACATTTTATTCCTCAGTGTCAAGACCTCTACCTTCATAGACCGTGGTTCGGACGAACAACGGAAAATGGATACACGGAAAAAAAACCATTCGCAGTAGCCACAACATTAAAAAAAAATATATATATATATATATATATATAAAATATCTGAATGTGATCTTTCTGACTTATTTTCAATGTGGTAATTATTACTGAACTAAACGTTTGGTATTTTCAGGTTTGTTCGGGCGCCTAGAGATTTCTACCACTTCTGCGAATTTCCTGCTCTTTTCTTGAGATTTTTCAATCTGAGCATGAGCGATCGTCTGGCCGGAAGTGTTTTTTTGGTAGGCTGTTCGGGCGTCGTGTAGGAATGGGCTAAACTGTTATTTTCTGATAACGTGTTACGGTGTTCCAGTTACAGCGTGGTAACTGGTTACAGCAACCTGTTATATTTATAACAGTTAATCCCGGGAAGATGGTAATATCTTGCGTGCGAAGCAGGACCGAACCGACAAGAAGTGACTAGTTGACAGATAACTACGAAAAGGCTGTTATCGCTCTGAATTACGATTTCAATGAAGTAACAGGCTGTTCCATCCCACGCAGTTCCAGAAATTGTGCGAGGTGGAACAGCTAATTACCAACTGTTACCGTGTATACATTTCATCGGGAACACTGTTACTCATCTGACTCGGTGTTACCACCTGCGAGCGACTTGGTCTGGATTACAGAATTACAAAATATTTACGGTATACTAATTTATTTTAAATAAGTGTTACATATTTTTGTGCAGATTTTGATGAAGTGCAAACTGTGACGAATTATTTTGCCTTGCTGGAAAGCGTAGTCGGAGGTGAACGTTTTTCTCCATTCTTAATTTTATTTATTATTAAGACTTCGATGAGTGCAAAGGTCTACTTTCTTTGTTATGACAGTTCCATATCCATATTTGGTCCAGTCCAGTATATTACCTTAAGGGCACTGTCTACCGCAATTTTCATCGTCATTAATTTATTATTTATTTGTACCAGATTATTTTTATTATTTTAGACACAAAACATGACTAAATTTGGCTATTATGAAATTTTTTTTATCTCTTAAAGTTTTTGCGTAATGGCTTGTTAAAGTCATATTTTGCATGTTTCAGTTTTAACGACTACACTAAAACCAACAGATATAACAAACTCAAAAAAATCACAGTGGATAAAGACATTGCAGGCTACAATATGACATGCTCATAAAATTAAAGAATATAAATAATTTGCATTAAAAAAAATATTGAATTTTTAAAATTTTTATTTTCAGATTCAGCATTTTTTTTTAATTCAAATAATTTTTATTCTTTAATTTTATGAGCATGTCATTGTAGCCTGATGGAACTGCCTTCTCATCAGCTGAAATTAAGATATTATTGGAGAAGAATGGGGTCACCTATAGATACGCCCCTCCATACCACCCAGCCAGTAACGGACAAGCAGAGCGAACTGTGCAAACAGTGAAGGACAAGTTGAAAAAGTTGAAAGTAGGAGAGTGGAACACGAGGCTGCAGAGAATGCTATTTTCTTTACGCACAACTCCAAGCACAGTTACGCAGAAGACACCTGCAGAACTCTTGATGGGTAGGAAGTTGCGAACAATTTT
>PNEQ01025770.1:0-41098 GCA_003012365.1 Medauroidea extradentata
GTGTGTGTGTGTGTGTGTGTGTGCGCGCGCGCGCGTGTGCGTGCGTGCGTGCGTGCGTGCGTGCGTGCGTGTGTGTGTGCGCGCGCGCGTGTGCGTGTGCGTGTATATATATATATATATTCTTTTTTTTTTTTTTTCAAGGTATAATTTTTCAATGACTGTCATGAACTTTCACTAATAATTTGCACAAAAAAAAGTATTTTTACGCATAAATTAATAGTGACGTTTCACGTTTGGTCTATAAAGTTTTTAAAAACAAATAAAGAGTGAAATTAAAAATTATTACTCTAATTCTTGAATTTTAGGTTTTAGTAAAACACTGTGTAAGGATGAGCCCTTTCACGTCAACATCCATTTATACACACATGTGCAAAATCAGCCCTCGTGTTTGTATAAAACAGCCTTCAATTTCAAAATTTTACTATGCTTATATACACTATAATTTTTTTAACAATCCATCTGCGTCATTTAATGTGTAGTTAAAATATTTCCCGTTCTCTCTTCTGCAAATTTGTTTCTTTGTTTAAGAATCTCGAAAACAATTATTAATTCGTAATTAAATTTCTTCAATTGTGAATTGGCTATGCAAATCTTAATATGCAAAATAAACTTCAGATTTAAAATGCTTTGTGATTTTGTTGTAGATCTAACTGAATTCTTGAATAATATTTTTATGTAGTCACAACTTCCACTTTATTAATGAAGTTTTTGTAACTATACATAACCGTATATTATAGAAACCTGTTAAAAATGTTTCATCTGCATGAACTTATGTTTCATTTGCTTGCCTGTTAATAATTTTATAGTATTTAGGCCTACTAATAGCGCCAAGTGACATGGTTTTGAAAGCTTGATTGTCGCATACAATGACGTACTATATTATGCTTACTTGTGAAATGTAATTCAGCAAATATACACGTAGAGTGGAATAAAACTTGGTAATAATGTACAGTATGTCAAAATATTAACAGTTAAAAACTAAAACACCCTATTACACTCCTCCACCATTTATTCTACATTCAGTTATCTGGTACTTCAGTTATCCAGCTCGCATCTGTCAGCAATTTTTAATTTTTTTAACTAAAAAAATTATTTATATTTTTCCAGTTAGCAGCCTAGGTTATTAGAGACGTATACATGAATAGTACATGTATAAATTGTTCTGTCAGAATTGCTTATCAAAAACGATCATGCCTTGTCCAAGACTCAAACACAGAACTCTTCATACAGAGAACCGGTGAGCAACCCACTCTGCCACGGAAGTCGGCGTGATGCAGGCAGGTGGGTGACTGAGCAGTAGAGCGCCGGTGTGCTGTGACTATCCTACTCTAAACGATAAGGGCCATGCAGTAACGTAATTGCCCTCCCAGCCACCCTACCCTTGACGAGTAGGTAAATCCCTGCGCACTATGACCCACATATCTCTCGCATAATGAAGCAGTCTGTCGGATATCGGGCGATGAAGTAACTGCGCAGCATGCTCACACACGTACGTAAATTTGAGTTGCTTTTGTGTTGTGTTGCGTTGCACTATGGCTACTAAAATGACAAATGTGAGTTCTGGTTCTATTGAAAAACAAAAAAAGATTGTGTTGTCTACCAATGATAAAGTTGACATAAAAGAACTAGGTGGTGGTGCTTCTGTGAATGTCTAAATCACGGAATTACTGTAGCTGAGATAAAGAAATTATATAATGTACGTGATGTGATTTGGGCACCTGCTAGAGCTTGGGACAGCATACCCAACTCAGTTTTGTACAAGGCTTGGCGTAAATTGTAGTCAACCTTAGCATTTGCAGACGTGACCAACGATGAAGAAAGTGAAATTGATGATTTCGAAGGCATTGAAATGACAGTGAACACGCTGTTGCAATATGCTAAAAATATTACCAACTCTGAAGTTAACGAATTAGGCCTACGTAATGAAAATTTTAAGGAAGGGCTTCAAGTTGACATTGACGTCCCCATTGTTCATCACTTCACTGACCAGGAAATAATTGAATCTGTCACAGGCGTGACAAACAAAGATGATGATGATGTTGACAGTGTCAGCGATGACTACGAAAAAGCAGCCACGGAAATCACGCAAGATGAGTGCCTTTATCATGTAGAGTGCTTAATAACTGGCCTGCAGCAGCGAAGCTATTTTTCTGAGCAACAAATCATGTCCTTGTGCATGATTCAGGAGCAGTTAATAAATGAGAGGCCAAGACACTTAAACAACAACAACGTTTGACAAATATGTTCACGAAATTGCCAGCCTCTGCAAGTATGCACACTGAAGCAAGTAATGCAACACCCAACATGAGCATTATGGCACCACTGAGAATGAGCGGCTTGACAACTCCTGGCACAAGCGACTTGTACGACATAAGTGATAGAGTAGTGATTAGGCCGGTAAATAAACACAAGCTGTTTGCAAACTTTAGTAAACTCGGAATGCTGACTTTGTTTGCGTGTTACATTATTAACCCTTTGGCGAGGGAGGTTTATATCTGGAGTGAGTTTTTTTAACTAATTGAAATTTTAATTTTTTTTTAAAGTTGTAATATGCATTATAGCCAGGAAAATTTTATTTCGACATTCTAACGCGAATCGTTTGAAGTTGTATACATATGCGTGTGTGTGTCTAAAATATATATATATATATATATATATATATATATATATATATATATATATATATATATATATATATATATATATATATATATATATATATATATATAATATAGATGTATAATAGAATGAGATGAGAACTTGTTGCACATAGCCTAAAAATTTAAAAATAAATAATTATTAAAAACTTAAAAATGTGATTAACATATAAAATACCTTTTTTTAGCATTTCTTAACTTTTTCTTTTGTAATAATACACTGTAAAAAACGTTTTTTTTATATAAATCTGACAAATATCTTTAATTTATATTGTCAATATCATTATTGCATTCACAAATATGCTAAAGTTTCACATACTTTTTTGAATTACTATGCACACAACAGACACACGCACACGTACATTTATTGGTACACTGCAAAAATTTTAGATATTTTTTTTTTTTTTGCTATTTTTATAATTACTTAATTATTTCTACCATGAATTTGAAAGTCACACATACAAATATACAGTGATTTTGATTATGAATTTGAATACTTATGTACATATAACCGCACAACGTTGCTACGCTGTAAAAATGTAATTCTTTTGCAATTTTATAATCACAGAATTATTTCTACTATAAATTTGAACATCATATCTACAAATATACTGGAATTTCATTTATGATTTTGAATATTTATGTACAAGCAACTACACAACATTGCTACACTGTAAAAAAATGTAAAGTTTTTTTTTCTTTTGCTATTTTTATTATTACTGATTTTTTTCTACAATCAATTAGAACATCATATCTACAAATAAACTGGAATTTTACTTATGATTTTTAAGATTTATTTACACATAACCACACAACATTGCTACACTGCAAAAAAATTTTATTATTGTTACAAGTATGTAAATATTTCTACTATCAATATAAAATTTTTGCTAAAAATTGAATAGAAAACATGTTTTTCATATTGTAGAAGTATGTAGACACACACGCAAACATCACATATACACTGCAAAAAAATGATAATATTTTTTGTGAATTTTATAAATGTTTTTTTTTTTCAGTAAGTTATATATTTTTAAATTATATTTATAAATACATTAACGTTTTGGCAGATTTATATACAGATACCGCACACAGTACTGCTACACTGTAGAAATGTTAGTAATTTTTTTTGCAAAAAAAATATGAATATTTTATTATTTCCACAGTCTGTATCAATGTTAAATTTCCAAATATACTGAATATTTACAAATTATTTTGAAGAAATATTGTGGACACACATACACAAACCATTGCTACACTGCGAAAACATAGTAACATAATAATAAAATTTTTGTAAATTTTATATTATTTCTACCATCAATCTCAAAATAACTTGCACTAAACTTTACCATAGTATTTTGAATAAATGTATACGCAACACACCATTGCTACACTGCAATTATATTTTTGTTGCAGAATTTGTAGGCCTACATATTGTATTATTTCTAGCATCAATAACAATGTTAAATTTTCAAATATACTGACATTTTACTTATATTTTGAATAAATATGTTCTCACACAAACACATACTATTGCTACGCTGTAAAAAATTTATGATATATTTTGCAATTATTGTGTATATTTTATAGTTTCTACCATCTATCTCAGAATTACGTTATAAATATACTAAACTGTCACTTTTTTATTTTGACACACATACTGCAATATTGCTACACTGCAAAGTGTTTGATAATTTTTTTTGCAAATTTTTATAAATTTAGAATTATTTTTACAGTCAATTTCAAAATTATACTTACAAATATCCTGAAGCTTCAGTAATTTTTTTGAAGATGTATGTACACAGGCCACAAAAATAACTTCTTCTACCATTTGAGGGACTTCCTAGTGCTGTCCAGAAAACTTACTTACATGTCGGCTTTATTGATCAACCCCCTGTTTTTTTTTTTATACTCGATTACTGACAGAGGCTTCAAAATATTTTCCCTTGATGTGCAATCCTTTTTACCTCTGTTTCTGTAGTACTGGCGCGGGAAATATTTGTAGTACTGATGTCATTTCTGTCTAAATCAGAATCACCGATCAAATTGTCATTGTCACTCGCTGATTCCCAGTTGTAAATAATTTCATCAAGTTGTTTTTCTGAAAGTGGTTCTTTGAGAAAAGGTTTCATTTTTATTATATGGTTTGCGTAAAATAACACCAAATCATGCTATAAAAAATGCAACATTATTTCATTCACAAAAAAAAAATCACGCACACCGTACAGCTGCACAAACAAGTAATGTTTATTTTCCCGCAACATGCGTTATTTAGCGTGATTATTTTGTGCAACAAAAGGCAAAATAATTGATTACAACATATCGCAAAGTGATACAGTGAATGGTTTAAAATTGTGATTTGTAAAAAAAAATATATTTGTTTTAACTTTAATTAAATAAAACCTAATTGTGACTGCCAAGACACCTGTTGATTGAAAGGCGAATACAAGTAGATTATCGGCATATTATCGATATTCATGAACATGTAATATAACCCCAAACAGTTGAAATAACGAATGCTAGACAGCAGCACATGTCAAAAGCTCTCAAACGTAAATGTACGACGATGCTACATTGAGAAACTTCAAAAACGTATATTTACGAGCATACTCTGGTGTACCACTATAAGTTTGCTCGTAAATATACATTCATACTCCTCAAAGGGTTAAGGGTGAACAGTTAGTGGAAATAACTTAACATTGTACTTGATAAAAAGATATGTATGTGTAAAATCTACAGACAAGTAACAATTAGTTGAGGTAAACAAGGAAACTGCTGTCGCTACGTGCGGCCAGTCACAGCTGGTTCATGAGTCAGCGAGCGCCGAATGACCACCCAGGACAAGACAGTTGCGCGTGACGAGAGAGGGAAGGGAGAGCAGCTGATGGTCACGCAGGTACCGCCCACGTCTTATTAGTACGAAGTAGGTAGTATTTACATTGCTGATTTTATGTGTGTTGAAACTATTTTTCACTGTATTTTAATAATAATGAATAGCATCTGAACTAAATGTGTAGTATTACACTATTTTTTGTGCAGTTACTGTATTTATCAAAATTATTATATTTTGTTTATTTTTTCCTTTAGTCATCCAGCAGGCAAATTCAAATATTCAACACACATCGTTCCCCAAACTTGCTGGAAAAGTAGTGGAGTGTACATAAGTTGTTCATATAATCTATCTGTGAATTTCTACCGCTGAATGAATCCCAAGTTGCGAGCTTAAATGTACAGTATATCGAAAACTTGTGGTCTTGTGGTTATAATTCTGAGGTGAGAGTCTGAATGTTCTGGGTTGGAATCCACTCAGACTAGAATAATTTTCAGTAGTTTAAAATTAATATTTAAGAATTACACATCATTGAAATACATATAAAAATTCATTTGCTGAAGTAATGTGTGCATTCGACACAAGTTGCTGAACTGATATTTAGAAGAAAAAATACTTTTTATCTGCAAAATTTTTGCCACAATCGCGAAAGGGGAAATAATTGAAATGGTTTTGAAATCTACATGATGTCAAAATCGACGTGGTGTCTGAATCGACACGGTGTCGATATAGACATGTCAGACTTTTATCGACATCTGGTTCATGTTGAATATTGATATCAAATTTTGGATGTTGCACAGCCCTATCTGCAGGATGACCAACTTGTAATAGAGCGTGTTCTCTGCGCTTCTGTAGTACCTCTTCTTATGGCTATTTTATGAACCGAAGGCAACAAAAGTGAGCCAACGTTTCTACAATCACTATGTGGAACGAATGCTCTCTATTTATCACAACTACAAGTACTGGTATTTGTTTTATCAATGTGTTAGTCTATGGCCAGATTACAATAAGGTTTTGTTTCCACGCAAAACAAATTTTTTTTGCGTTTTTTTGGGGAACAGTAGAACTTTTGTGGTTTTATTGCTCTGTACGGAACACGTGAATAAATCATGAAAAATACATGGTACGTTTAATTTAACTTTTGAGATTATGTGTATCAGTGGTCTAAATATATACCACTGGTACTTTAATTTTTTTGTGGTAGGTACTTTATTGACGAACTAATTTCAGACATATCTGAGGTCTGGAATCATTTTAGAATAGACAGGCATAAAGAAATGTGGACAATTTGTTTCTACTGTGATGCAAGAATTTCTTGTGGTATTTCAAATCGTACATATAACCTCATAAAGCATGTGTCAACAGAGTACAAGATAGTTGTCAAAAGAAATCTATGTCCTGATACAGATAACCCACAAGTATGTCACCCATTTCATCTTTAGGTGAAAGCAGTTCCGCATCATTGGTCTTGTCCCCACACTCGAACCAACATGTTTCTAGTGCTGCTACTGCAAGGCCATATCAACAACAACCAAAACTTTCACGGTTTATCAATTTGAAAGGTAAATTTACACCAGTAGATGCCAGAGGTAAACACAGTACACACTTTGTTGTAGGGATGATATGTGTTGATAACCAACCATTCAGCTTAGCTGAGAACAAAGGATTTAAGAAGCTCATCTCAAATCTTGAACCTTGCTATTCTTTACCTTCTAGAAAGCACTTTCCTAACAAGGTGATTCCTGAGATTTATACAAAAACTAAAGGTGACGTAAGAATGTTACTTGTTGTATCAGAATTTGTTGCTGAAACAACAGACATGTGGACATCCACAGCCAACAATGAATTCCTGAGTTTGACTGTACACTTTTTGGACAATTCACTCAGAAACATTTTTATATAGAAGTGGTTTCTTTTCCTGAAGTAAGCTACACAGCTGCAAATCTATGTAGTAGTATCTTTATCACAAGCATTGATACAGTGGGGTCTTGTTGATAAAGCAGTAGCAGTTGTCAGAGACAATGGTTGTAATGTGGTCACAGCTCTAGAAATGTCTCATTTTTCACATGTTGCGTGCCTAGCCTACAGTTTCCAATCGGTTGTAAAAATGGATTCTTTAGCAAAAAAGTTGTTTCTACGTTGTGTGCAACCAGCAGAAGATTGGTAAGGCATTTCAATCACTCAGCCTGTGCTTGTAAAATTTTGCAAAAGTCTGAACATACAGTAAATATGTTCCACAGCACCATCTTGTCCAGGATGAACACAGGCCAGCAATTATGTTGGCAGGGGGTGAACTAAGCTACCAGTAGAACTCGCACAGTCTCAGTGGTCCTTCAGGTTTTCGAATCAGCTACGCTTTTAATGAGTACAGAGTCTGTCACTGTGTCTGAAATAACCATGCTTGTTAATCTTACAAGACATGATTTACAGAACACTCCACCACCTTCCTCTAGCCTTCAGAGACTTCTGAATGACTTACTGGCCTCACTCAGTGCTTGATATTCAACAGTTGACGAGGATGTATTGTATACTATTACTATGGCAACACTTTTAGAACCACGTGTAAAAAGCAATTCATTGTAGAACGAAAAAAACTGGAAGTTGCAAAACAAAATCTCATTTCAGAGGCAAGATGTATTTTATTTTCAGGGTGAAGACTATCAAAACTGATTAAGACAGTGTAGAAAGTGAAGTTACAGCTTATCTTTCTGAACCTCTGATACCTCCTGATTAAAGTGTTTCCAATTATCGGAAACTGCGCAAAACCTTTCCAAGATTGTAGGGAATGGTAAAAACATATCTCTGCATTCCTGCTGCAACTGTCTTCTCAGAAATGCTTTTCAGCACTGCTTAAGATATTGTAGATAAAAAAAGGAACAGACAAGACCCTAATCGTGTCAAGATGCTGTTGTTTCTGAACAAAAGTCTTGGACAATTGTTCAGAGAGATTTCGGGACATCAAATTGTAAAATGTTTTTTCGTAAAAACAATGTTGTCGACGTGTTTCCAAGTGTATTTAGGTGTAAAATTATGTGTGCAGATGAACTGGTTATGCCAAATGAATAATTCAATTTTGTTTTATGCCAAACAAATAATTTAATTTTGTTTTTTATTAAGTTTGTAAGTTGGCCTAAAATATGTTCATACTTTTGTTTGATAATTGTGCAAGTACATGGTTTTTGTTGATTTTGGTTAGTTAGCACAATATCGTAGTTGTATAGGCCCATGTACTTTTAGGTGTTCTTAGGTATGACGTTTTCCTGGCTATAGAGCCACTTTCATTTGGCCCCTAAAATTGCTTTATAATAGGATATTACCATCTTATAATGGTTTCCCATTTGTAATGTTAACTTTTTTGGGTCTTCTCAGAAACATTATAACAATGTTGTACTGTAGTTGTTTTTGATTAGTTACATTTTTAATACATGCTCATAATGATTTTTTATTTGTTGTCTTTTACTAGTGTTACTATATTTCTTTGTATACCGTCAGTATTATTATTATTTTATTTTTTCCTTCAGAAACGTAATAGCAAAATGGTATAATGAAATGAAGTTATAATTCTTAACAACTGGGTTAAGAAATAAATTCCATACATTATAAAGAACCTGTGACAGAGTACTGATTTTTGTTGCGTCAGAAATGATAATTGGAACCAAATAAAAGTGAAACCGTCCCATCCCTAATTTTTTCATACATTAACAAGTTTCTGCTTTAGTAACTTTTTCAGAAGTTTGCATCCTTGCAAGGTTGAAAGACATTAAACCATGTTAGGGAATTTTTGTGTGTGGCAGTCTTAGGTTACTGCAATCAAGAAAGTACAGTAGAACCTTGATTTAACAAAATGCTATGGTTCTCTAAAATTTTGTTGCTAAATCAGTGTTTTGTAAAATCCAAGTTCGTTAAATAGGGA
The DNA here is from genome assembly GCA_003012365.1 of Medauroidea extradentata. Taxonomy (NCBI): domain Eukaryota; kingdom Metazoa; phylum Arthropoda; class Insecta; order Phasmatodea; family Phasmatidae; genus Medauroidea; species Medauroidea extradentata. Next base: position 9,401 of record PNEQ01025770.1, read on the forward strand.
ACCCTGGGGCATGTTTGCTGAAAATTCTCGCTAAATCATTGTTTTGTTAAAGTCAAAGTTCGTAACATCAGGTTTCTACTGTACTGTGTTTTGGTGTGGAGCAGTAACCATTGTTGGTTTTAGACATTATGGGATGACTAAAATTTAACCATCAATTAGTGATCAATGGCAAAGTGATGTGCTGTGCTGTGCATTTCAATTAGCAGTCTGTGACAGCTTTATTCTTTCTATACGTAACTATGCTGCATGCACCCAGTACAAAGAGTGCACACATTCTTTTTATAAACAACAGTTTGGTTTATCGCAAGACAAATTTTATATTTGAATTTTCCACAGCGGAAGATCAAAAGGATCGTGAACGTGAATTGGTCAATGCAGAAATGATTCCATTACGTGCCACCACACTTAGTTTCTGGGAGAAGTTTGTTGAGCTGCAGTACAAAATGCTGTTTGCTAATCAAGAAAATGTTCAGAACCACATGTATAGCAGTGAGCCTCTGGAGTGGCCATTCATGGTGCGTGGGATAGCGTACTGGGTTAGTCCACACAGCAACGTAAGTAACATTCTATGTACTATAAACTGTTGTTGTCAGTGTACATAAAATATAATCTGTCTAAAAAATAATTGCATTTTTTTACAGTTGAGTTGATCATACTTTTTGCAGATGTACCATTTTCACCCATGTAATGTAAGACCCGCACCCCAAATTTTCAACAAACAGTAAGTCCTTGATTTACCGCTTTACATCATTTCAGATTAACATTGCATATGTTTGAGTACCCATTTTTCAATTTAAGTCACCACTGATTCAGAATAATGTCATTAGTCCATTCTAGTGCGCCAGAGTTAATATTCTTATGTTATGTTCCAAAATGTTTTGACTATAGGCTGTGGGCCAGGTTAGCCTGACTCAATTTAATTCATTTAATTTGTGTCACTGTTTTCAGAAATCTAACCCTGACGTAAATCAAGGACTTACATTACTCTCAAGAAAAAAAATTTTTTGCTATACAGTTATAATTAATTGCGTATAAGTAACATTTTAATATTATGTGCATTTACTACAGGGCCGAAGTCTTAAGAATTAAATTATGCCCCAAAAGTAAATAGTGCTTGGCACTGTTTGACCTGTTGGAAGTAGCGATGGTGAAAGCTTAATCAAGCTGGCCGGCATACTGCTGCACATCACGCGTATGCTCTGTAGTGGCAGCAGCGTGAACTGCATTCAGTCTGCTGTTATAGGTACATAGAGAACACACTGTACTGTGGCTCTATCTAGTGGAGCAATGAATCCCTCTATCAGTCTTGGTTTTCTCTGCAGCCTCATGCCGCTCTGCGAGTGTCTAGATGCTCGTTCAGCAGACTGGGCGAGTGAGACAATGGATCTGGGTGCATGCTGGCTTGGCGCTGCTCGGCACATCCCAGTGGGCCGGCAGCTGCCGACGCACTATTGTTTCCTTGGCTGACTGTAATGCTGGCATTGTGTGTTTACTGCCTATCAGCTACAATCTGATATTGGAGTTCACACTTTTTTTGTATATAAATCTTTCGAGCAGTCTGTAATGTACGATGAACCCAACATTTTCAGGCCCTATTTGTCCAACAACCTTGATTTCCATGTATAACCCGCACACCACATTTTCATTTTTTTTTTTGCGAAAAAAATATGCACTTGGTACACGGGTAAATGTGGTAAATGTAGTAGTTATTATCTCATGTAAAAGATAATTTTGAATGGGATGGTTTATATTTTAAAAAGATTTTATTGTGTACCTGTGATGCTAATTATGATATATGGAAACCTAAAATTTGTGTTAATGCCCAACATTTGGAAAGTACTGTGAAAATGTTAGAAAATCAGCTGCATTTGGCGTACTCAACACCTGTTAATATCTTAGATTTTTCATCATCTTTTCAGACGTACTTTTCTAGTAGGGAACCAGTTAATGAAATTCTATTACCATTGTCTCTAGGCCTGCCTTTTTTTATTATAATTCATTAGGATATTAGAGTATGCTGTGAGAATAGGGAAAATGGGTTGTTATTGAAGATGATAAAATCGAAAATGGCAGATAACTGACCATGGGTAAAACCAGAGGAAAATTGACAGAAGGGAACATGTGCTGAAGTGTGAAAAATTTGGTGGGGTTAATGCAGCAGAGGAGTTGTAAAAATAATAGATAAGAAAGGTATTTTTTAAATAAAATTTAGCTAATGACTGGAAAGTTCCAAATGATGATTGGTAAGATGACTGATTGACCTGAAGAAAACTAGGTTTTTAAGAATGGTGGGAAATAGGCCGCTAGGCTAACAAAGTAATATAACAGACAGAGGTACAAGTACTTACAGATGATACTTGTAAATAGGTACACACACACGAAGGGACGACACACATACCTCCCAGATTGGTTTTCAAAGGACCACCCAACCTCCGCGTAAACTAGTGCGTATGAAACTCCCACCAACTGCAACCTCCAGCAAAACAGTCAACCCTAGAGTTCCTACCCTTGCAGTAGTTCTCACTGTGGTTCCTGTGCCATTCACCGGCCTTCTACCTACTTCCACAGCACTCACAAACCATACATATCCCATACAAGGCAGCTACAACTGTGCTACGAGAAACCTGATATACCAGCTCCAGTGCAAACACTGTGATGTAGAGTACATAGGCCTCATTACCTGCACTCTAAGACAGAGAATGAATGGCCACAGAGCTGACACAAAGCAAGCCTTAGCCAGACGCAACATCTGTCCACAAGAAAAGCGAGTTGCAGCTCATGCAGTTTCCCACAACAAAGATTTTGACTCCTGCTACAGCACCAGAATTTTGAAATCCTTGCCATGCCATATTCTTAATAGTTCTGAGCTCTGATGCTGAGAACTGGCCCTTCAATGCATTACAAAATCCAGACATACAGCCTCCAGGCCTCAATATCAGATAATTCCATTTTTCCTCTTGTCAATTAGAAGCTATCATAACCAGGTCTACATTATTGTCCCCATGATTGAAATTTCCGCCATGCTTAGTTCGCCTTTGGCTGCTAGGCTTATAGGTAACAACACACATTGCTGACTGGACTGCAGTGTGCCATGTCGTGCCGCCCGAGGGAGCTAGTTTTATACTAGCAAAATGTCATGCCCGCGCTTCCTGCGAAAAAAATGTGTTTTGTCCCTTCATGTATATGTAGCTACTAGCAGTCCCCCGCGGCTTTGCTCGCGAGTATTATTCGTAATTGATAATATTTACTTTAATTTAAAAACCTCTTTGCACACCAGATTGGTACTTCAATCATCAAGTGTTAGAATGTCCAAGCGGCTAGTTGAACTAATTCTGCAGCAGGATAAGTAGCTATAGCTGTCCACGCAAAAAGCAGTCTTAAGTTTGCCCCTGCCATTAACAGCGACTACTCCAGGGCCTTATTTATAGCCCTTCCTATTTGACGTTGTGGGGTAGTTACAGACACCTAAGGTAAGAGGTTAATCGAATGAGAAACATCTGTTTATCCTGTGCACAACCATTGGTGACGGTGCCCTAAATTATATATTGTCAAATTTTCATTTTAACTTTATTGACATTACAAAGTTTCAAAGGGTAAAGGTTTCGCGAAAACGTGTTTGGTGCCCCAAACCTGAGATTTAGGGAGATGATATATCGTCGGTTTACTGCCGAAAGTGACAAAGTCAAAATGAGATAAAATTATAAAAATGCTAGGAATATGTATATGTTGTTCACGAACAATAGCCCAACTTTAAAGTCTATTCGTCGTTTCGTACTGTTGTGTCACAGTATAGTAACATACCAAATTTTTGTTAAAATCTACAATTTAATACTGTTTTTAAATGAAATAGCATTTATGACTTAATCACTTTTGGCAGTATACCGACGATATGTCATCTGATCTTATAGAGGAACCTAAGTGGAAAGCGAACTGCAATTTTACCCCTTTTAAAAACTACATGTAAATTGCACTGATTCGATCTGCCTTGTAGTTTTTGTGTGTCAGAATTGAACGTTTGCAAGCAGCTTTTAACGGAATTCAAACCCAGAACCTCCCGGAATTTAGACCTGAGTAACAAACAACTGCGTCACGTAACGTCGAAATAATTCATGAAAATAAAATGTTATTAAAAAAATAAAATATCTGTGTCCTGGTCTCATAGAGGTTGTACAACACCACGTCTCGATAGGTTACTGTAGAGTGAAACTCCTGTATAGGTTGTTTCTCGCTGCTCGTTCCTGCTTTTCAGATCGTCTGCCTTGATTATTGACCAACTAAGTTTTATTCTTAATAATAACGTTTCTTATAAAGAAATAAATTACATATATATTTTTTAAAACACTTACGTAAGCATCACTCTGACGCCAACAACACCTCAGTATCGCTACTGGTTAGATAGATTTCGTGGGTTGATGGAAAACAAATTTTGTGCTTTTTCACCCTTTTGGGTGTCAAATTTCTAAATATTTAAAATTTACATCTTAGACATTTGTATAAGTATCCAACTGAAGTGTAAATCAAATCGCTAGCCCGTTCATTCGAATCAAAATCGATCATTCACTAAAAAAACACATATCATCCTTGCACAGTATTGAGAAATCGAATTTCGAAAAATCTGAAAACCATTTTGCAAAAATTTCTGTAATCATCATCCTGAAGAAAAATTAATTGTATATCTCGACGGGTTCGATAGATATCGAGGATTTATCTAAAACACGTTCAAGGTCTTTTCACCACTTAAAAGAGAGTGAATTTCGAAAAACCCTTGAATCACGTTTTAGAATACTGTATTGGTATCTCGTGGAGGTAAAAAACACAAATTATCCCGCTGGGTTCAAGATATATCGATGATTAATTGAAAACGCTTTTCACCACTTTTCACCCCTTTTCACGTCCTTAGATGGCGAATTTCGAAAATTCCTGAAATCTCTTTTTAGGTATTTGAGTAAGCATCAATCCTTAACAAAAATCACGTCGCTATATAAAAAACTATGGGATCGATATATATCGAATGTGAGTCGAAAACTGTATATTACCCCTCTTTTAACCAGTTTAAGGCCGAATTCAGAAAATATATTTTAAATGGCACTTGAGATATTTACAAAAACACCAATTTAAAGCAAAGAGCACTTAGATATCTCGAGTGATTCTATAGATATGGAAGGATAATCGAAAACACATTTCACGTATTTTCACCCCTTTAAATAAAGAATTTCGAAACGTCTTCGAGTCCTGTTAAGACATTTGTAAAAGTAACCAATTAAAGTTAAAATCACGACGATAGCCAATTGGGTTTCAGAGATATAGACAATTCATTAAAAACACATTTTGCCCTTTTTTACTGCCTGGGGATCGAATTTCAAAAAAACCTGAAACTACTTTTTGGGTATTTACGTAAACAATATTTTGAAGTGAATATCAACTCTCTATCCCGAAGGGTTCGATAGATATCAATAGTTGATTGGAAACACATTTAAGGTCTTTTCAGCCCCTTAAATGTTGAACTTCGAAAAATCCTTAAATTGGCTAATATTAATTTTTACGAGTGTCCTATTAAGTAAAAATCACGATGATTGGCCGTCGGGTTCGAGCTCTACCGACGTTTCGTCGAAAACACATTTCACCCCTTTTCACCCCCTTAGAGGTCGAATTTCGAAAAATCCCTTCTTAGTGCTTGCCTACGACCTGAAGGGAACCCCCCCAAAAAATTTCACGATTCTAGGTCCAGTGGTTTGGGCTGCAGTTTGATATGTCAGTCAGTCAGCTTTCATTTTTATATATAGAGATTTACAAGTATCACCTGTAAGTTCTACTTACAGTCAAACCTCTTTAATACAAACCTGAAGGGACCAAAATTTTGGCTGTTTGTAATATTGAGGTTTGTTTTAACAGGTGTTCACTAAAACCTTAAAATTTTGGTCACTCTGTTTATCTCCACAAATCAAAGAGTCTTTTCACCACAATGACTTTCTTTTACTTGAGAACTTTGTATTGCTTGGTTTAATATATAAACAAAATTTTTATTGAACATTAAAGTAATTATTTCATTTCTTGTACTATACGAAGGGGAATAAAAATTGCTTTGTATAAATGAGAACGTTGTATTAACAGGGTATGTATTAACGAGGTTCCATTGTATACCTCGTCTGTATAAGCTAGGTTTTTTTAATTCTTGAAAATAAGTATTTCAGTTTTGTAATGTGCAGTGAGTAAGTTTCTTTAACTTAGTGCTGCCTACCTCAGAGCCAAGGCAAGAACAATAATAGGAAGTTAAATGTAGAGTTATATTAGGTGGCGTAATTTATTGGCACAGTTCAGTGCACCTATCATTTTATTAGGTAAGTAAAGCAATTAAGTTTTTCAAATAATAAAGTTACATTTGCTGTTAATGTGCTGACAGTCTTGATCAACGATAATTAGAGCATGGTATTTTTGACTGTTGTAGGTTACAGAGACTATTTTTATATAAAATAATTTATGTATTTATGTATGTTGCAGGCACAAGTGCACCTATTAGGTAATCTAGTGGTTTGGTGGAGTGGCACAGCAAGCTTGGTGGTTTACTCATGTCTGCTGGTGTTTTACTTGCTGAGACAGAGGCGCCGATGCTATGACATGTCTCCAGGTAAGACTGCCATAGTGACCAACATGATGTTTTTTCATAGTTACGAAAGTTATCACATTTGTATATGTTGAAAGCAGACGTCCCCAACTAGGAAAACATTGTGGAGTGTTGTTTTTGAGTTTGTATTTAATACACCCAGCTACCTGAGCTGTAAAGAGGCTTGCAGAGCTTTGGTAGAAATTATTTATCTAAAAACACTGCTGTGTGCACTTGTGAGGTCTGCTAATGAATAGTGTTTTGAGGCACTGCCTACCTCAGAGCTCTGGTACGAGCAAGAATAGGAATTTATATGTTACAATATATTTGGTTGGGTTTTAGTATTTATCATGCCACAACTGACTTATGTTCCTCTTGTTGTGGTTCATTACTTACCCAGGTCCACGACCCTCATAAGTGGCCATACAAGTCTTATGGGTCTAAAGTTCAAAGAAAGCTAGTTATGGCAAACAGCTGGTAGTGTATTGCCATCTTCCTACATGTACAGTTTCGTCTCATATGACAGGAAATGCACAGTTTTCTAACTCGATTTTAAGGCAAATTGAGGTGGGAACAATGAAGAAAGAGAAATCTCTCGCCACTGTGCTTCGTAAACAATCATGGACCTGAATTCAGCACCTGTGTCCTGTTCAGCGCCTTGTTATGCACCTCTGAACTCCTTATGTAGTGTCCCTGCACCATCTTCTGATCGGCCATGCCCCTTGCAGCCAGGCCTCCTCTGCATGGGCGACGTGGAGTTGACTAGTAGATCACATAGTGCAGCCCTCTCTCTAGCCGGCCACACTTTTACGGCCAGGGTTGCCCTGGTATCACTCATGCCCACAACAACTGGCTGCTCTCTCAGCTGCCGTGGTTCTCCCGTACAACTTGTTTTTCACCCAGGGGTACAATCATTGGTCACAACACTCTGGATGATGTCCACAGTGCTATAAGATAGTTTTGGGTGTTTTTTTAATACCCTGAAAACTGTGGTTTCATATTCAAAACCTTCTGAAAAACATTTTCTCATAAATGTTTTCCTACTTTCAATTCTTGTAGCAATACAGTGGATTCTCTATGTATTGAAACCTGATGTATGGAAATACCTGCATCCATGGAACACATTCTGGAGCCTATTAATTTATTTTACAGCATTTTAAGACCACATCCTTTGAAATCCCTCATGTATTGAAATTTTTTGTCAGCCCCATGAGAAACGGTGGATAGAGAATCCACTGTATAACCCAAGGGGGTGCACACTATAGGCGGAAAATAGGAAAAAAAGCCGCCACGAGAAAAAAAAAGGAGTGGGGAGAGAAGGCTGAGTTGTAAACTGGCCAGTGTCAAGCGTGGGAGGCAGGGAGAGAGAGAATGTTTCTCACCGTGGGAGGCAGAGAGAGAGAATGTTTCTCACCGCCTGGTTCCATCATTACTACACTTCCTTTTTTTTCTCTACCCCCTCCACACCTCTTTTCTGCTGTAACTGTCGCTGCTAAACCCCCTCCCTTTTTTTTTTTTGTTTGCTGTGGCGGGAAAGTTTGTGAAGCAATATGAAAAGTTAATTTTGACATCTTGTGATAACCATCTTTTCAAGGAAAGGAAGGGAAGGAATAAAAAAGGACGACACTGTTCTCTCCCCCCCTCCCCTAGGAGAGAGAAAACAAGACAGGGTGGTGGTTCGGGCCCTACAGTTCTTTGCTTGTAGCCACCCCCCTGACATATTCCTGAGCCTTTCTTTCTTCTCAGCGTGGGTCAGACAGTAAATAAAAAAGGCAAGCTTGCTCTGCTGTCATGGCACATTATCTCGTTTTGGGTGGGCCGGGAAGCTGGAAGCAGCGGAAAGGACACAGCACAGTAAGAGTGGGGAAGGAGGAGTGTTGTCCAGGCACACATGAGCTGGCTGCAGGCTGCTAGTGACCTTGGCAGGCTATCTTTAGATAGCTGTGGACACGACAAACCGCCCCCAGCCCTCCTTCACCCTCATCCTCTCCATCCATCACACACTAAACACTGTGAGTCATCTTTCCTCTCTCTTTTCTTTGTTAGCCACAGTTCCTTCCCTCCTCCTCCACCCTAGCGAATCCATCGTAGCGTCCCTCTAGCTGCTTCACAATTTTTTACTCCCATGATTTTTTACATTCTAGCAAGTCACATAAATTTTTTTCCTTGGAACTTGTTTCAAAAATTGTGGTGTGCATTATACACGAGGGTGCACTATACACGAGTACATACGGTATGTATTTTACTAGTATATAAAGATATGTTAGGTTTTTATGTTCTGTGTTGGATAACTTCAGTAAATTTGTACAGTTATTTGAGCACTTTCTGTTACAATGCCAGACAAAATGTCCTATATACTGTATGGTGAAATGTATGTCTAATTAATTTTATAACCAAAAATGCTGACTGACACTGCACCAAATGTGCATAGCAACATCAAAAGTACTTTCAAAAGTTATGTAAGTTATGTAGAACAAAGTGTACCTACAGGTTGAACTGTAATTACAACAGCTTACCATTAGCATTTCTGTGATACTCGACTAACTTGAGTGTGATGTTTCCAGCCAACAATATTTGCCATTCCAGCAGCTGTCTCTTTGTACTAACCCTATTGTATTTTTCCTGTATGCTACAGTGTATTATGCTGTGCAGTGGTGCCACTTTTTTTATAAATTTACTGTGAGTTTTATTCAGTAAAAAAATTAATTGTGTGTTGGTTTTTTTGTTTCACAATGACATTTGTTTGTTGTGTGCAAAGAACAGTTTTTTGTGTTGTAGTCAAATTGTATTTTATTTAATTTCAGAATTATGGCACAACTTCACACTCATTGGTGAAGTCCTCCTAAGTGGATACTTGTTCCACTATTTGCCATTCTTCTTTGTAGAGCGTACACTCTTCTTGCACCATTATCTCCTAGCATTTACATTTAAAGTGCTTCTTACTGCAGCTTTAATTGAGCACTTGCATCACATCATAAGGTATGTTTATTTGTGTATTGGTTAATTTGCTAGATAAGTTACCCCATCACGTACACTAGACCCCCGATTTTACGAATACTCACGGTTCCTCTCATCGCATTCGTAAAATCGCTACCTTCGTAAATTCGATAGTGGCTTATTTTGCCCCCCCCCCCTTCCTTAACAGAAAACTTTAAAATTGCATTTTTTCTGCAAAGTGTCTGTAGCCCCGACTTCCGTAGCATTTTGCGGGAAATTAATTAACGTAATAATGTAAACATAAATTGATATCGGTAGCCAGACGTCACACTGTTGAGCGGTAGATATGACCGACCCTTGTCCCCAAAAAATGAGAAAATCGAGATTCTGAGTGTCTTCTCTCGAGCGAATAGCCCGACTCCCGTAGCATTTAACGGAAAAATAAAGTAAGTGATAATTAAAATATAAATTTATATCAATAGTCAGACGTCTTATAATCAAAAGAACACCGCTAAACAATAGATATGACCAATCCTTTTCCTAAAAAAATTATAAAATCGAGATTCCGAGTGTCTTTTCTCGAGCGAATAGACCGACTTCTGTAGCATTTAACGGAAAAATAACGGAACTGATAGTTGAAATATAAATTTATATCAATAGGCAGACGTCTTACGATCAAAAGAACACCGCTAAACAATACATATGATCGACCTTTGTCCTAAAAAAAAAAGAGAAAACCGAGCTGTCGAGTGCCTTCTCACGAGCGAATAGCCCGATTTGCATAGTGTTTAATGGGGAAAAAAAGTAGGCGTTCCTTACTAGTAAAATGCCCTTTAAATTATTCACCAAAGAAAGAAGGAATAAGCGGACGTATTTATTCATTTCGCAGTTTTATATAACTTAACGTAAAAACATTCCCTCGACGTTGTTGATGAATTGTGCGAGAACGTAGATACTAGTAGCGTGCACAGCTGACAGATAGCGCAACTGTACGAACGTTCAAAAGGTGGCTGATAGATAGCGACACCGTAGCATATACCGACGTTGCTCCAAAAATGCCATTTTGTGACGTTCTTACCTAAAATCGTCGAGAATTACATGTATAAGTGATTGAAAATAATCACTTTCACAGTCAGTTTATGCGGTAAAAATAAATTAAGAGTTCCGGGATTACGTAATACACGAACGTCTATTTATTTTCCAAGTTCAACATACCCGGAGACATATGTTACTACACTTGCATAATAGGTAGCGCTATTATCGTGCTCACTTGTGAAATGCACGTTTTACGACACGCAGGAACGCATTGTTTAAGCAAATTACGCGCCAAGTTAATTATTTTAAGTACGTATGGTGTTAACGCAATAAAGAAAAATATCACGCTATTATTTATAGGGTTCGTGTAAAAAAGTACTCATTCGGCGCGAGACGAGAGAGATATAAGACGACGTGAAACAGCCTAGAAGGAGGCTGTACTATAGTTAAATGAGCATATGCGCATGCGCTGGAACTTTGTGTCTATAGTACGACCTTAATATAGATCCTAATACGTCGTAATTGCAGACAGGCCGGCCAGCTTGGCACAGGCGGCGGCGGCGGCACGCTGTTTTCAAACTGTCACTGCCACATTTTTTAACCGATTTTCACTATTTTTGTTTTATTTTTAATATTGTGACTTACCAAGTAATACCTGCAACTCTACAATTCATATTTTAATGCCGTGAATTAGATACAGTATGTTTTATTCATTGTCAACGTAATTCCTTACAATTTTTTTTTGTCATATACCTAATTTTGTTATTTTTTGAGGGTTCCTGAAATTGTATTCGTAGAATCGCTACCTTCGTTAAATCCAGGGTTCGTAAAATCGGGGGTCTAGTGTAGTTGTATATGTACAGTACAGTGAAACCTCATTATAATAAAGATTATGTCTTATAACAATACTTTCACTATATGTAATAACTTTTATGTGCACTATCTCTCTATAACACATGTAAATTGTCTGGATGTAACACAAGTCTTCTATAAAGGTGGTTTTGTCGCTATTAAAGTTAAACATTATAATAATGAGGTTCCACTGTATTTCAAAAATATTGGTGATTGCCTTTAATTTGGTTGCCACCACTCTATTTTTTTAAACAATAAATAACACAATGGCCCTTTTTTTGACAAACATAACAAGTTTGATACAATATAATCCCGCTGATGCGACCCCCCTCTGATGCGTTCTTTCAGTTTATACGACCCTATTTTGAGAAACTGTAAAAAAATTGAGTCTTAAAAGTCAAATATTTGAGTAAAATCTGCCGAAAAATATGTCTTTTATACTTTGTTGACACTATGTGTCACATTTATCTTGGCGAGGGCTGTAGTGTACTGCAAGCAGGCAGGCATACGACGGCTAAAAATAGATACCATCCCCTCCTTCGACTGTCCGTTAGCCAATACTGGTAACTACCGCACCACCTAATAGCATCTGCGCACGCATCTATTGCCGTCCAGGTCCCGTGCCTTTGTCTTACAATTCGTTATTGTGTTAATGTGGTCTTACTCACTTGTGGATATGGTACTCTTGACGTACCCTGCAAGGTGCTTAGATATACAGTAGAACCCTGTTATAACATTTCTGGATATAACATTTTCCTGCTTATATCATTACTTTTCTTTAGTCCCACCACTTTTCCATAAGGAATAATGTTTCATTTCCTGCTTATAACAGCACTGGTATTTTCATTTCCTACATATAACATCACTTTTTTCTCAAACATTAATCAAAACTCATGTAAAAATTTTCTTAAATGTGTTATTTTAAATAAAATAACTAAGCTGTAGACTAAAAACATCTGTCAAAACCAAATTAATGTCTGTATCATAAGTGTACATTACAATGAAATTAAAGACTGTGATCCTGAATATGATGATTATGAACCTACAGAAGACAAGTGGGAAAGCCTCTGTTATACACACAATGTATATATTCATCATGTTTCTGATAGCATAGTAACTACAGCCTCTTTTAATCTCATTATAGGCTTATTTACTGTACATAAACTATCAAATTTTAAGTTACTTTTGTGTAATATCCATTTATTGGTGGAAAAATATTGATTCCTGCTTATAACATTTTCCTGCATATAACACTTTTTTTCGCAGGTCCCTTGAAAAACGTTATTACAGGGTTGTACTGTATATTATGCTCGGCCCCGTATATTAGTAATATGTAAGAGTTAGGCCTACCTTAATTTCACCCAAGGGGTCCTTTAAATCCAGTATTGTGATCAGTGTTGCCGTAAAACATAAAACTAAAGGTTTAGAGATTATTATATTTATCATTTTTGTATGTATATATTCACGCCCGCCATGACCAACGTAAACAAACAGATGGACACAATACAAATAATGCCAGGTGGCAAATTAGAGAAAGTGTGTATATAATTATTGTAAACGTAATATTATTAATTTTGTGTATTTATTTAGTGCTTTGTTTGTTTCTTTTTGGCAACACGGACATTTTCACGGCCCCGCAGGAATGTTTAAATAGAGTCACATATTTTTTTTCCGAGTGTGGGAGATTTGTGGGTGTTGGAATGGTGCGCCTGCTAGCCAGCAGACGGCCTCATCTCCAGCGGCGGCCATTTTCACCACCCACTAACGGGACTTTAAGCCCCCCTCAGGGATATATAAGGCGGGCGCTCGCCTAGCCAAATTGTCAGTCTAGGGCTCGGGCTTCCTCCCCGAGCAAGCCTAGGCACCACCCCCCAACCTCGAAAGGGTTACTTCTTGAGAAGGAAGCGGAAACCCGCCCCTCCTACCTGTTCACCACTACCTATCTTCCGTGGGTTGCTTCTTGAGAAGGAAGCCTAAACCCGCCTACCCATCCTCTATACAGGTTGCTTCTTGAGAAGGAAGCGGAAACCTGGTCCGACCTACTCTTGTGCCGAAAGCGCAGTTCGAAGGAGACGCGCCCTAGCAGCGCAGGCAGTATTAGGAAACGCACCCTACCGCGAGTCGCCACGAGGCGCATATCTGTGACCGCCGGATGCGGAAGTAGAGCTAAGTCCGTGAGAAGTTCCGGGGCTCCGTGCATAAATGACCACGCGGTCGAGTATAAGTGAATATTGTAAACCAGTAGTGTATAAAGACTTGTGTATGTGAAAAGCCAAATGTATTAACTAGTGTATAAAGTCAGTGACTGTAAAAGTGTACCAAGGGATAACAATATACAGTTCAAAACGTATTTTATAGTTTCATGTCAAAATACTAATGTCTGATTCAGAGTGCCTAGTACTTAATATCTCGCCTGAGGAATGAGCAGTGGTAGTAGAGGATCGTAAGGCAGAAGCCGCAGCTAAGCGCCGACAGGCCATTGCAGGTAGCAGTGAGATACCTGTGGGAGTAATTCCCCCACCTCAGAGAACTGCCAAAAAGCCCACAACACTGTCAGAACTTTGTCGTCATTACAAAGACACCGAGAACAAGCCGCCTAGACGTAAACGAGACAGTTTCAGTCCCATCCTTAGAAACCTCCACCGCCTTCAGCTACCATTAATTAGCCCGATAAAAACTTCAGAAAAACCAGCACCATTACCACACCCCCGCATCCAGCAGCTGAAGAGGGAAGCCGACTTCGAGCTGAAGCCTGTGTCGGACCGAAAACTCCGCCTCCTAAGGGAGCTCTTCTAGATATGGTGAGTGGTCAACACGCCTACCCCCCTTTATGAAATGTGAGAATTTTTCCCGCTCTGCTGAGAGACTATTGTGTCGACTGCCCCTGGAAACCACTCTCCTTGGGACATTTAGCAGTCTCTCCTCCCCTTCAGGGAACTCTCGTGCTCAGACCTCATTGAACCCTGAAGGTAACATAAAATCAACCCCCTTTGCCAGCAGAGTGGCGACACTCTAGCTTGTTTATTTGGATTTCTCTTGGTTCTTATTAGTTGCGGTATTTGTTGACAATTTATTAAGCTTTATTTCTTGGACACAGATTTGGTTACAATGCTGGTTTGATTTTGTGAATAATTGTTGACACACACATTTTATTTTTGGATTTTGATTTGGTAACGTGGTTGGCTTGTTTCTGTGAACGATCGTTTACGACACGCGAAGTTTTACACTGATTTTGATATGGTTACATTTTTGACCTGATTTTGCAAATTATTGTTGACGATTGTGACTCGATTTTCGACTTAGATAAATTCGTGACAATGAGTGAAAAGCGAGCCAGTTTGTCGCTCATGAAAAAGTACGAAATTATCCAGGAAGTGAATAAAAATACAGTTTCAAAGACAAAGATAGCACAGCAATATGGCATTCTGAAGTCTACTCTCTTCACGATTCTCAAAAAGAGAGAAAAAATTCTAAATGCAGTACAGAAGGAAGGCCGCAATGTGCAATTGAAAAATTTGAGGGACGCGACGTACGATAACTTAAGCAAGCTATGTTGGAGTGGTTGGAGCCGTCATGAAGAAAAAGCAGGCAACAATTACTGACTTTTTTTAAAAAGTAGGGCGGTGTTGGCTGTATTTTTTTTTTGTTTATGTTTCCGTTTGATTTTGTTTGTTTTACGTCTCGTCGACGTTAACTTTCATTAGAGACTTTCGCCTCACAGACACACAAATGCAGCAGCTTGATTAGGAAAGTGTACAAACAACAAATGTGTTAAAACATTCACTTTAGCCTGATATATTTAATATGTCAACAAAGTACGGTAAGTGATCACGTTTAAATAAGCCTACACATTGTAGTTTATTCTTTCCACTTTTTTTAGTATTCTTTCACATGAGGCATATCCATTGAAACTTTACTGTTTGATTTCATTTAATGTTTACATCCACTTCACAAGTGTCTGGTGTAATTTCTCATTAAGTAAAACGGAAGCAAGATGTAAACACAGTTGCGGTGAATGACGGACGCGTACTAGCGACTGGTGGAGGCAGACTGGCGAGTAGGTGTGTGCGCAGCCAGCAGCTCCCTCCCCTCCCCTTCCCGCCCTTACTTACCATCCTCGCATTCCAACTAGTCAGTTGGACGGACCAGAGGGATCGATAACATGGCCCACCAGACCAATGCCACGCATCGCTATTGTGTCGCAGAACGCAGCCTTTTAAACGCCAGTCTAATACAGCCTGCAAAATCGATAATAAACCTTTAATAAAAACTTGTAATGTCAATACTAAATCGTCCGATTTTTCAATATAAAGCCAAAAATTTGATACAGGCTTTAACAATTATGGCATGAAAATTAATTGACCTTGGCTCACAATGGTTTGGCACAATAAAGTATAACTCTGGAAGTGTGCTATTCAGATTAGTAGGCCTTACGGTGGGCGTCCCTGGTAGCACACAGTTCATACTTCAATTCATCCGATATTCACAGCCTTGAGGGACTGGCATACAGGCTGAATGAAGAAAAAAAGCACAAAAGAAAAAAATTTTGAGAAACACATCTTGTTTGTTTCTTCCTCCTCCCTATTTGTGCAGTGCTTTCTTCCAACATTCTTTTTGTTTTAGCCTGGCTTGCAGCCACCCTCCCACAAGACAAAAAATATCTAGTAGAATTAAAGAAGCCTTGGAATGTGCTTTGCTGTCTTATTTACTTACTGTTCTTGCGCATACATCTTCTGTGTTGTGTGTACATTGTGACGATTCAAATACCAGCAAATTAACTACCTAGTTTTGGCTGTATTATTATAAGAATTAATGTGGAAATCATCACTTGAAACAGTTTTTAACTGTTAAACCAGCATCTCAAATGCATTAAACAATGGAGATGGTGATGTGTAAGAAGGATTTGACAATGCTCTGACCGATTCAAGCACAGATGTCCATTTGAGCGAAGCTGATACGGATAACTGCTGTAGTAGCAAAGTCAGTAATTTAAAAAAAATTTGTAATTCATCAGGATTAATACATAATGAACATATGTATTCTTCTGTGTCTTGTTCATGTTTGAAAATGCATTTACAGTGTTCAACTTATTTGTGTTAATATTTAGGCAGAAATATGGCATCTCTGATTCTGTTTTTTTTTACGAACACTGAGCATAGAATAACTACACAAGTTTATATTATTTTTCTTTATGATTATTACCTTTACTAATAGATAATATGGGCAGAATAAGTGATTACATAGAGCAAGTAATTTTATTTCTTTCAATTTCTCTACAATTTCAAAATTTTCATTGCACAATGGTCACCGTCCAGTTTTTTAAACAGAATTTTTGGTAAAAATTATGCAATGAAATACGGTACTTGAGAAAAATCCATCGGAGTTACTTAAGGTAAATGTGGAGGCCAAGGAATTGGACCGTCTCTGCCATTCCATTTTCTTGATAATGTGCTAGCCTGCTGACCCCAATGAGTTTGGGCACCATCTTGTTATAAATGATATTTGGCAGAACGTGATCAATTTGTGGTACTGTGTTGAAAAAAAAAAAGAGTCCAATGACCCCATCGTGCATTATATTGCACCACACATTAGCTTTTTACACATTGTGCCTGTGAACTTGACCAGGTAGTGAAATGTTGCTTTGCCTAGGAAAATAATTTTTTAAGAACTCACTGTCAGGATCAATGCAGGTCAGCAATCTTCCGTGAATAGTTATAGTGCAATGTGGGCGATTGTGTCTAATATTTGTTGGACTAACTGAACTTTGTATATGATTCAACACATTCATCACTATTGCCTAGTTTACTACTAATTATGCTATCATGGGCTCTACCAGTCTCTATGATGCTACATATGTTGCCGATTTGTTAATACATAGTCACTCACTCGGATGTTTCTTATGCAATAGTTGTGTTGACTCAAGAGTTCTTAAAAAACCAAACTCTACAGTGCGTACACACTTTGCACTATCTATATTAATAAAAAATATTGATTAAGTAAAGATATTTACTAATGTGCATTATCTTGCATACAGAAAGTTAAAATTAATCACAAACAGATGAATCAAAAAATTAATACGTATTGCTGTTAATGTCAAAGTTATTACTTCCCTAACATCTGCTAATTAACCAAGGTAAAATGGCCATTAATGTGATTTAAAAAAAAAAAATACTTTTCTACTTTTATGTCAAAAATCATATAGAGGATACTGTAATTTTCCTGCCATAATTTTTCAAAACCTCTAGCAGACTTTAGAGACATGATATATTTGGATTGTTGTTTGTTTTCTGCTAAAATGTTAACTTAAAACTATTATTTTAAAGCAAGAATAATTAATATCTGTATATTGCACGAGAAAATATTTTTTTACCCTCTATTGTAGATTCAGTTAATAATAAACTTTCTTAAACATGATGTTACCGATGCTGTATACTCTAGTGCCTTGACGGGAATAAGGATAGGTAATTAGGTGTTAAATTACTGTATATAATCTATGGCTCAGTATCTGTTTAACAATCTAGAGCCACGATTTTGTCGCGAAAAGATTTTTGCAACATTTTGTTTCAATGCCTTACATGCACATCTGCAGCTGTGATTCATGGTTACTAGCAGTGTGTCTGTGATCAGACACTGTCTCTCATTTGACTGCAACCATCAGAATAAGACCATTGTGGCACCATACATCTGTGATTTGTAAGTAGAACCCCAAGACAAGCGAGAGTTAAACCGTCCAATCACTGACCGTGAAGCAGAGCTGCACATGTGCACGTAAGGCACTGTAACCACTTGATGCAAAAATATTTTCGCCATAAAATCGTGGCTCTACATACATGACAACACTGACAACTTTTTTCTTCGTCTCGGTGTGGCCTGTATTTGCTACATGACCTTTTAGTCGGTTTTTTAATACATAACCTGATAACTATGAGCAAATAATTACTTTCATTCTAAAAAAACAGTCAAAAGCACTTACTGATTAGTAAGTATTATTAATTTTTTTAATGCAATAAAGGATATTGCAGTGACACCAGTGGAGAAGGTTGATTTAGATTCTCTAAAGTAAAAGTTAAAAGAATGAAAATTTAAATATTTGCTACAGATTTAACTCAGAATTGAACAAAATAGAGAATTTGCATACACTTGATATTGGAATGTTTGCCTTGGATGTGTATTAGCTAACATTTATTTTGTATGCAACACAAAATATAAGGTACAGTTTTTTTTTCCTTGCTGGATTATATATTGATAACTGTTTTTTTTTGTATCTACTTTCCAGCTTAAGACTGAAATGGAGAGCATGTAGCATTCTGTACAAAGCAGTTGTTGCTGCGTGGATGGCCCTAGTGCTTTTAGTGTTCCGACGTTTCACGGCACTAAGTTACGGCACAACTCCTTTGACAGCTGCTGATATCCTGCGCTTACGTTGGCTGGATTCGTGGGATTTCATCATACACCGCCAATAGAGAATATTTTTTCCAGTATTTCTTACCTTTATTATTGCCGAGAGATTATTTATTGATATACATGTTATTGTTTGTATACAAAGACTGTGATTGCAGCTTTTTCAATATTTATTAAGGTTACAATTAGTAAGTTCAGTTTTATAGATATTTTTATACTGTGTTGGGTTGAACAGATCTGAATAATTGTTATTTTTTTAAATATAATGTCACCAATGCAATCAATGTACTAAGGGTCACAACAGTGCCAATACACTGTGCTATTAGCATTTAATAGTATCCTATGTACCATGACTGTGGTAGAATGGAAAAATTTTTATTCATTTTAATTGATGGCAGCTTAACATCTTAGTGATACATTATTGTGGGTAAAACTCTTTAAAATGCATCGACTAAAATTACAACACTAAACAGATATGCAGAAAAGTAAATATCACGGTACAAAAAAATGTCTTACCTTGGTCACCTTAAGTTTTATAAAATGTACTGATGCATTTGGTGTCATCAAATTATTACTTTTTGTGTCAAATGAACACAGTAACAAAATAATTATTTAGTCCAATTATACTTGAATGAACTGACACCCATCTGCATGTTTGAAAATTGCAGCCAAATATATACCAGTGAAGTAATAAACATTTGGAGAATTTTTTGACACATTTGTTGAGATTGGTGCTCTTGATGCCACCCCACAACTCATAGTCAATAGGAAATAATAACTTTTGAAAGTTGCTTGCTTATGTGTATGTTGTTCGTGCATATAGTAGTACACTATACAAGTGACGGATTAGGTTCTTTTTTTTATTACCTTAGAGTTGCAAATCTTACTTGTATTTGCATGCTTGTTGATTGGCTGATGGTGTGTGCAAAATGTTCAAAGTAAATTTTGCTGCTAGTGAGCATAATGGACATGACAAAAATTATTACTGACAAATTCACTAGGAAAGGTGTGTAGGAAGACCACGTGCATTACTTATTGCTTCTCAACAAAAGTTAAAATCATTCATTACCCAAGCACATTGCAAACTTATCTGCGAAGTAAAGTAACTGCTTTACTGGGAATGTGGCAACTAAAGTACTGTATAAAATGAAATTTGTGGCTGCATGATATCAGTGAGTATCGAAGGCATCTGCAGAAAATGCTGTTTGCACGACACTGGTGGAAAATACATTTTTCTGTAGGGGTGTGCACATAGTGGTTGTTTTTTAATATTTTTGAATAAAGTATTAAAATTTCTTTAATACAATGTGAATAGTTTGGAGTTTGAATAATTGAGCTATTTTGTAAAGTGTAACTCTTTACAAAAAAGTTTTTATATTTAGAAATAGAAATCTACTTTTTTTTTTAATACGTACAGTAGAATTCCGGTACACCACATATTCGGTTATAGTGCAGGGCAAACCATGTCCCCTGAATTAAAATTTTATACGGTATATGAAAATGAATGCTCGCGATGCCCACAAACGGATTAACAAGACTCCCACTTATATACAGTATATACTAGCGTAATAACTGCTTCTTTCACCAAATTTTCAGCCAAAAAATGGGGTGTGGGCAATGTGAGGTGTTTGCAAAATAAAAATAATTTCCAGTGCAATCCTGTTAGTCAATTTATGTAGGGCACTAATTGTTGCAATTTGAACGTAAATGCTTGTATTTATTAATGTTTACTCATCTATTGCGTGCCCTCTTCTCCAAAAGTAAAGGAAAATATTTTTGGGATGCGCTGTAAAAAAAAGACTTCATTAATATATTTAGGTGTGGAACCTTTTGAAAAAGACATGTGCTGCTATTATGCAGTGGTGACCATTATGTGAGTAACATGATACTATCTAGAGGAACCACTGCCAAGGACCTTCAGAAATTATACTCCAGTCGGCCCGCCTTATTCACGGCATTTCGTTCCAGAAAATCCGCGGATAACAAAAACAGCGTATATTCAAGACACCTACATAAACCACCATATGCAAAAAATTTTAACCCATAAATCCACTTACTATTATATTTGTGGGAGGTACAGATCTTCAATACGTTCATAAAGTGTCCCTCAACATTTAAATATTGTAAAAATGCTACGTAATGTGAGCAGTGCGGCGCTTATTAGATACAGCGGCAGCCACACTGGTAGAATGCAAAGACTTGGCAACAGCATGCGGCGAGCCAGCTGATCTGGCTGATGTCACAACATGGCACGGTCTGATGCACCATGCTCTCTTTCCACCTTACACTGCCAAGGATGTGCGCTGTGCGAAGAGGGAGTGTCACCACAAGAGTTGATAGAGTTACATTTGATGACACTATTTCTCGTGTGTAGTGCTTACTTTATCTGTGTCAACCAAACATATAAATTACATTGTAACACGCACAACTACGACTACATAGGCATGAATATTTTTTGCTTGTATGTAAATATTTTTTGCTTGTATGACCTGCATATTATAAATTACAGAAAAGAATAGGATTACGAACATAAAATATTTTGACTGTAATTACGTGGAGTCTTCGCCGGTGTCGAATTTCCACCTTTGACACGTGCGAACAGCGTAGCGATAAGAGGCAGTGTCCCTTGCTCGACAAGAAGCATATCGCCTCTATATGCAGCGTGCCAAACTGATGTGCAAGGTTTTCCTTCTTTTTCCCACAGGACTTAAAGCAGTGACCACCACATTTTATTTTTGAATAGTATGAAGTAAAGACCAACACATGTCTCTCGCTTTGCACTTTACGAAATCTGGTAATTTTTCAAAGTTATAGCAATCTAGAAAACCAGTTTTTACTCATTTTGACAGGCCCGGAAATTATGTTTCTAACAAGTGTGCTGAATGTTTGAAAACATAGAAGCATAGTTTCAAGTGTGTGTTCTTTTTGTAGATAAACATAATCTGAATAATTTAAGCAGTTTCACGGAAAATAGAGTACGCGTGACACACTGCAGTACCATCCATGTGCCATTCAAGGACTCCTCTTAAGGGCGCCATCTGCTAGAATCGTGAAGAGGCGCGCAGACCTTTACAATCCTGATTTCATTCGAAAACCATTCAACATGTTGTCACGAGGTTAGGCTACGAAAAGCATTTAAGGATCTTAGTACAGGTCTATAATTTTGCCATTAACTGTTATCGTTCCTAAAAAGTATTTTATTGAGTGTGAAAGTGACCGAATTGGGACTTTTGACGCTGATTTTTATGTAAGAGTAATTATTTTCACGATATTCTGAATATTATAGACCTGTAGAGCGACTCTCTTTCGTCGTGTAAGATAAAATGATAGTGTTGTCGCTGAAAGTCCCATAGTAAAAACGGTTCAGCGGGAACCTTGCACGCTAGTTCAGCGCTTGGCTCGTTGAGGCGACGCTGCATTTGATGTGCGCTTCAAGGTCGACCTTACTGCTCTGTTGCTTTTGAGCCTCTCACGCGCTGATAGACGGTGCCCTTAAGGCAGCCATCTGGATGGCGCTCGAACTGCGTGCAGCGTGTTCGAGGTTACTCTTTTGTCTCAGGGACCAGTAAACATGTGTCCACAATGCTTATCTACGAAAATAAAACACGCTGGTTCAGACTACTTGTAAATGTGACTTAAGACACCACGCACACTGGAAATATTTTATAGCCCTCAAACTTTGCTAAAATCGGCTTTTTCACGTGGTTCTTTCTCAGGTTATATGTAATGAATTTGTACGAAATTGTGATCTACAAGTACATTTGACTTTGCTATAGTGACACGGTCAATAAAATGATAGGGTCACCGCTTAAAGTCCCACGGTAAAATTGTTACAGCGGGAACACTGTGCAGGCACTTACAACTTTGGCTGTAGAGGCGATATCACAATACATGTGCCAGCCGACATCACTCGTAGCGCCTCATCGATTTTTGCCTCGCACACACAAACATATCCTTCACCAGGCGGCCGCCTTAAGGATGTTAGCAGTTTCGTTTTTAATACGGTATCACTGATAACACTGAAATAAGACTTAGCACAATTTTTTTTCCCACACATAAATGAAAAATTTTAAATCTCTGTAAACAAGGATAAGGACAAAGTTTTAGCGGTTTTCATTTTAATACAGTGCCACTGATTACACTAAAATTAACATGGCACAATTTTTACTGCAGTTTTCGGTGCAGTACTAGTACTTGATCTTATTTGTCATGCTTTATTTTGTGACGTACAAATGATACTCTCGTTTTTTTCACTGTACCTGCGGCCAACTTTTGCAACAGACATGTTGTCTTTTATTAAATGTAGCATTTTCATTTTGTCAGTTAAGCTAAGAACTTAGTGATCTCTCCACAGTTAGAAGGATCACTACAATCTTTCTTTTTAGGAAACATTACACTGCAGGCCACGGAATTGTGTATAATTGCACAATGTACATGCACTTCAGGGCCGTGCCCTACGTGCGGGCGGCAAGCGGGCAAACAGGACAGTGTAATTAAAAAAACGTGTGTGTCCTGCGTGGAAGCTGTTTGCGAGCAGGCGACGTAGCTCGTGGGGGATGTCAAATCATTTTGTTTTGGAAGCGTGCGACAAGTGACAGGATGTATGCGAGTGAAGTACCGCCACCGCCCGCACATTCGACACATCATCGCTTCTTTGCCGCTCCTGCCCACACCGCATCATTCTAACGATAACTGCGTGCCCTTAAACCATTGCTTAACAAAGCAGGTAACAGGAGCTGACAACACAAGACTGTAAATAGCTGCTCTCGTGCACTGCAAGTGATGCGCTAGTAGTTCGTGCGGCACACTGTGTGCGGCGTGCACGAAAAAACAAATTCTTAAGAATTTAGTATCTATATAAAAAATGTTTTTTCCTCAATTTCCAACCGCGGTTGGTGAAAACCGTGAATGCAAAGTCCACGGATAAGGCGGGCCGACTGTATAAGATTTTTTGTGTGTGGGGGTAGTGTTACTGAGTTATCCAAAATATTTAATTTAAAATTGGAAATCTTGCAGAGTCATGGGCAACGTTGGTTTGTAACTATTATAGTCAGACCTCGAATGTGAATAATTTATATATTGCTATTCACAACTTCAGTATTCACATTTTCAAATATTCGCACACCCGTAAAGTTTTCTGGTATAAACAGGAAAAGGATGAGAACAAGTTGCTATAGATGAATGTGTACGATGATGGCACACCATGCCTATTGCTGGCTAAAATAACCAACTAAACTTAATTTGCAGCTTATTATATAATACTATGACCAAGTTTTCTAGCAAAATCCAGAGGTTTTTTTGGGAATAATTAGGGTAAACTACGTGTCTTTCAATTTTTTCAGCACCAATTAGTAATTCTCTATTATTCCTAATTAATTACGCTAAAAGAAAATGTGAAATTTGATGTATTTAAATAATATGCTGTGAGTGCTAGCAGGTTTGCCAGCTTCTACGATTTACGTGTAAAATTTACGGAAATTATTGGAGTTTTATGATTGTTCTGGGAATTAAAATGTTCTACATATTTTTGACATTCAGTGATCAAAATTTTAGTTTTTTTATATGGAAGCCAGAAAAGGCAATAAACAGATAGGCACAGTTTTTACAAACACAAGCAGCATTTCTAGTGTACAGTAAGTCCTCGATTAACGGACGGGTTATGTTCCCGGAAAGTGTCCGTTATATGAAACGTCCGTTAAGTAAATCACACTTTCCCGCAAGAAACAATGTAAACAAATAAGGTTAGGTTCATCAATCTTGAAAAAACTTACACATTTTGCATAATGTTTCCAAAAATGATGCGCTGTAGGAAAAAATGTTACGGAATAAAAAGTATGTATTTGTATTAAAATTATAAACAAGAAATGTCTCTGAAATTCTCCGTATCTCCGACGGTTTTGAAGATATATTTAAAAAAACTGCTTTGAACAAAATTTTTCTAAGTCCGAATGCATTAAAATTGAAAAATATTGTATGCTAAGACTGGTAAAGTTAACATTCCTCAGAGTCTGGTCGTCAGTCCACAATGAAAGCATTTTCTCTATTGTCTCCATAACTGAGTGCGAGTAACTTTCGTAGCAGACAATGGCGTGACATTTTTGATGCTGGCTTTCATTTTGTCAGACTTTTTTCGAATTGTGTCAACAGTAGATTTAGGCAAGTCAAGTGCTTGCGCGATGTCTGGACACATCTGACCTAATTCGCACCGGCGCAACAGATCCATTTTTATTTCAAGGGTTACAGAATGTCGGCTTTTTTTTTTGTAGCAGGTCCTGCCTGTAGCGTAGCCATTCTCCTGAACAGCGTAGATTATGATTACATAACGTAACAAACAATAATGTATGAAAACTTAAATGTGTGACAAACAATATTAACTGTAACAAGTACTAAAAATCTAGATAAACATTAAAGAGTAATAAACAAAACATACTTTAACGAAACGAAACTTTAAAACACCACTACGAACTTCAAGCAGACAAACAGCTGTACATAAATAAAATCCCCGTAGTGCAACTGAGCACAAGTCACAACAATAATACACTAGCTGGTCACAAAGCTGCTAGGAATCTGAATGCTATTTCGGGATAAGAAAAAAGTCACAGTTTCTAGTGACTACGCATGCGCTGTGACAGTTTGACTGCAGACAAGCCCAAACTCCGTGTTGCATCACTCGGCTACTTGTGCAGTGCGGAAGAGGTCACGAGGGGGAGAGGGAGAAAGCTGTGTTGCCAGATGTACTACGGAAGAATGCAGCCCATGGCACGTCTCTACTTATCACAGTAAGCAGTACAGGCTGTCCAGAAATATGGTTGTTGGCCTCCTTAAAGTAGCAAATCGGAACTGTCCGTTAAAGCAAGTTTCAAGTTTTGCGTCCGAATCAATGGACAAAAATTAAAGTGTCCTTTATAACGAATGTCCACTAAGCAAATGTCTGTTAATTGAGGACTTACTGTGATGTTTAGTATATGAATAATGTGTGTAATAGATTTTACTGGGAAACTGCAGTTGGTCACAAAGTCACACAAACATATAAGAAAATTACAGTCGAAAGTCAGTCTGTAGAATTCTTCAGGGGGCAGTTACAAAAAGGGTGAGTGTGTAAGGATGTGGTTTCATGCTACCAGCAGAAGTAAACACGTTTCTTTGCACGTGGAATTCCCATTTCCCCCCCTTTTTTTTTACCCCTCATGCTGTAACACTATTCCACGGCTACTGTATTATGGATCACCTGTGTAGATACGGTTATCATGTGCCAAAGTCTGAAGTTGTAAATGTGTGGTGTGTGTTAAAGTGGTTGCGTAACACAAAAACCATTTTGTTCTAATGAAAGTGAAATAAATTATTTATTATGCATTTCTTGTGCAGTTAGTGAGGTGTAAACAAATTATACATGTAATAAACTAATAAGACATGATGCTACCAACTGTAATATAGCTTAATTTAAAAACAGTACATGTAATACAGTGAAACAGATTTTCCCTTAGCAGTAGTATCAGTGCAACACATTTATTTAGGTTTTTAGTCCTGTCATATTTCATAACATATTTACCGGTTGTGTGCATCAAATAAAAGGTTTTCTGAGTTAGCAAAAAAAAAAAGGGGGGGGGGGGTAGAACTGAGACTACAGTATTATAAAAATACCAGAAACTCTTTTGATAACAATGTGCAGGGAAATGTAGCACCAGAATTCACGTGTTATCTTATTTTGAGTAATACTGTAACATAAAAAACAATTAATGCATGTGAAGAAGGCTTTGGCAGCTAGGCTAATCAATTAAATAAATAAACAAAGGATTGAGGTACTCGCAGGCTGGAACTTCATGATAGTGATACACATACGAAAGGACAAACACATTGTTGTGAGGCATTTCGCTGGATTAGGCAAGTTTCATCAGGAAACAAGTTGAGGCACGCTGATCAGCACATAAAAACCATTTAAGTTGTCTAGAATCATAATATGAAATTTTTCTTTATATTAAACACAGTAGGGATGGTGGGAAAAGGCCATTAGGCTAACAATGTACGTGAGAGACAGATGTGCAAGTACTTATAGTTTAAATGTACATATAGCAGGCCTCAAAGTAGGTCACTTTTTTCACTTCTAGTCACTATTTTTGACAAAAGTCACTTTTAGTAACTTTTTCTGAAAATTGTCACTTTTTTCACTTTTTTGAAGTGCTCGAAATTGGCTTTTGTTTAAATCAATGAAATTGTTCCATAAAAATTCTGTTGAGTTAATGAAGGAAGGTAAATACAATTTTCAGTTTGTTTTGTATTTATTTTACTGTATTTAAGATTGACAATGACTTTAGTCCTTTGGTAAGCTTGGCAACGTTGTTAGATTGTTTGTGTGTTAGACAAATGTGTGTCTGGAACTGTAGTCCCTATCTCTGTTTGAAATCTCAAAAATTTATGAACGTGTGCGGAATTATGAAAATTTGGCATTTGACGAACTCAATCTTCGATCGTGAGAATTTCTAGAGTATGGAAGTCGACTGGAATATGGTGGTGATTTAGGTTACGTAATGCAACATGTTTATTTATCCTGGTAGCTTGTTAAATGTTATCTGTTTTGTTTTTGATACGTAGTAATAAAATAAATATGCATATTTTAATAAGGCAAAAAGAATTTAAGAACAATGAATTTTAAATTTGTAATGATGCGGTGTTAATTTTGCCAGAATTCATGTGTCTGTGAAATCGCAATCAATTTTCTTCACGAATCGCGAGAACTCAAACTATTATCATAATCCAGCATCAGTTTTACCAGTGGGGGGAAAAGAAAAGATTAGGGTAAAATTGTTGCGTCTTAAATCGGAAATGTAGAGGCGGAAAACAAAGGTGTAGGTTATTCAGGGCTATAAATTTTTTATCACTTGTGTTTCCATCTTGGAATTATTAATACAGACACTATTTTGTGAAATATGAAGCGAATAAATTTATCTCCCAGTTTTAAATTGTTAGGTTCGATGGAAAACATTCGAGGGTCAACATAACATAATTAAGTGACTTTTTTTTTGTCTCCAAAATGTCTGATTTTACTGTTGGAATAAATTATACCTATTTATTCTTGTTATTAATATTTGTTTATAACTTCTATGTCCTCATTCCATTCATATGTATTTAGTGACTTTTAGGTCTATACAACACACAGACTAGGTGTAACATTTGTGTACATTTTCAAACCATTAAACTAAAGTTATGTATGTTTATAAATATTTATATTTAAATGTTTAACTAAAATAAGGTACCTAGCCCAGCACACATTTGATACTGTAGCAATAGATTTTGACATGTAAAACATTAGTAAAATTTACAACAAAATGACATGAAAAACAGCAATAAAATTAGTGAAAAAATCTCGTTAAAATGGACGAAATTGTTAAACTATTTTCACTGAAAATAGGTGTGTCTAATATTGTACACATGAAACATGAGTACAAAGTAGACACACGAATGTGTAATTGGTTAACAGTATTGATGTGTCTAGTACGATTTTGTTTGACAAAATGGTTACGTGACTCATGTTTGGAGTACAAATTTGATGTACTGTACAGTAGTTTAAAATAACAAAATATCATATTACACCAATTCGGACTCGGCCTTAAGTTTCGTGGCCTGATAGAAAGACAGTTGCTTAATATTGGTAAATTATTATGTGACTCAGTTATGTAGGCCTATTTAATCATAGTGACAAATTTAAGCTGTTTGTATTTCCAGTATTATAGCTAGTAGGTGTTAGGAAAGCTAAGATATATATAAAAAAAGAGGAAATTGTTGCTGTGTTGGTTTTAATCTTCAAAAAGCACAAAAAATAAAAAATACGTAGTCACTTTTGGTCATTTTTTTCCTTTATAGTCACTTCGTAGTTACTTTTCCAAGTCAGATGGTCACTATATTCACTATTTTAGAGGTATTGGACCACTTTGAGGCCTGATTTAGTTAGATACAGTAAACCCTCAACCTAACGACATCGCACGGTGCCAGAAAATTGTGTTGTTAGCTCGCCGATGTCGTTAGTCCCGTGGTAACTAAATTTGACCCCCCCCCCCAGTAAAAAAATTTAAGTGTGTTTTTTTTTTCTAAAATTTATGTAGAACAATTACCGTCATAAAAAAGTTTTCATTGAGATTATATTTTAATACTATGAAAAGTTGTCTTCCAAATAAAATGGTACTACACAGTTCCACACAGTGACGTGCATGGCCGAGTGGCGCGCTTTGGTTGTGAAGGATGGGGGAGGGGAGTGGCCGGGCCGTTGGCCTTGGCGTGCCTTCGGGCAGCTCGTGCGCATGTGATTCATCCTGCTTGTCTGGCGCAAAGCACATTCAGACCACAACAGAACAACTTGTGAATGGCATACGGCAACAGTTTTTAAACCTTTCTGTACAGCCATAAGTTTTTTTTATTGCGCAAGAACTATTACAGCCTGTTGCCATTATAAGCATTTACGCGATACTAATAAAAGTTTGTATTAAAGAACAAACATTTTAAAAAAAAGTCTGTCGTTTTTAAAAACTAGAACGCCTGTTATGAATGTGAATTTAGATCCATTCAAAAGGGCAAAAAACGGACTTTTCAAAGTGCTGTCACATATAAAATAACGACTGAATTACTCGTCGCTAAAAGTTGTAGAGCTGTTGGAAAAATCACGAAACTATGTACAACGCACCAGTTTAATGCTCTGTACTGCGTATAGAGATGAATTGGCTCTCTGCGCACTGGCTGCAGTCACTCTTATTGCTCCACTGTCGAGCGAGCATAAAACAAAATCCGTATTAGTCCACATGCCACACACGGCAACGGGTCTATTGTGTTTGCGTCATAGGCAGTTTTTACGCCGCAGCGCTTTCATAGCCACATGAAGAATGATCAATTATACAGCGGAAGTCGTCAAGGTCAAGCCGAGCTCATTCTGCAGCTAGAAAAAAAAAAGATGAGATAACGCTGGATTTTTTTTCTTTTATGGACTGCTGGTCTTTTTTTTTTTTTTTTTGCAGTGCTGTAACGAGGGCGGGAAAAAAACAGTGTCGTCTCTTCAACTCCCATCCCCCTTGGCTATCACAAGACATGGAAACATGGGAGAGAGTCACCGAGTGGAGGAGGAAAAACAAACATGTGACTGTGCTTTGTGGCGAGACAGGATGCTAGTTGCACGTGACTATCAGACAGTCGGCACTTGATGCGCGCGCAAGCACAATCTGGCTTGTTCCGGGGGCAGGGGGGAGGGTGAATGTTTATTGGCTGGCATGGACAGTTAGGAGGGATTGTATCTATGTTTAGCGGCATGTTTCTTACAGCATAGCACTCACAAAGGAAATTTCGACACAGACGGTTTTTCTTAAATTTTAATTTCAAAAAAGGTTTAAATTACCATTGCTATGCCACATTGCGTATCAAACTGCATAGCTGAGATAAGGACACGTAAAGGAGTGTGAGAGGGAAGTTCAGGCAGGATGGATAATGGAGAAGTGTGGTCCTGAGGGGGGGGGGGAGGAGGAGATAAGGCAGCGTTAGTCATCATGTCTCACATATGTCAGTGTTGCGCGGGCGGCCTACGCATCGGGTGCGCGCTTCAACTATATCCCAGCCGAAGTTTCTAGCATTTTTAAACAGTTTTTTTTTTTCACAGCTGCATATTACTAATTTACGATAACTGCATTATGTCATTGTTTAATGTACACGTAATTATTTTTAATTAATATTTTACTGCTATCTATTTCACTTTGCTTAGCTTTAATACATTTTTTAAATATTAATTTTTCCACGGTTCCTGGAAATTATGTTGGTAGATCGCCAATGTCGTTAGATCCGATGTCGTTAGATTGGGGGTTTACTGTACACACATAAAAGGACAACATTTTCTTCTTCGGATAGCCAAGAAAATGTAATCCCTGTACATGCATATCTACCTACAAGTATCAACAGTAAAAGCTTGTACTTCTGTCTGTTATGTTATATACAGACATAAGATACATGATTTTCAGAGAATGTGGTAAAAGGTGGGTAGGATATTATTTTGTTGAATGTTTGCAAATGGGCCAATCTGTATGTCTGTCTAAAAAGCTTTGAATAACTTCCTGAAATTACAAACCTGGTTACTTTTCAATGTTGGAGTAGTTTACGTGAATTTGGTCAAAACATAAACCCAGTGTATTTCAACAAAATTTATGTCCTGCAATTTTGCTAAAATCTAACATCTAGTAGGTATTTTACTGAACCTCTTTTTAAAGTTTGCAAGTCTGTGCTAGTTATTGTTGGTTCAAGGCTAAATTGCAGGAAGAGTGTAAAATAGATTATTGTTAGTATGAAAGTGTACTTAATATGCTGTAATATATGCATTTTTACCCTTCTAACTAGTTTTGCACAATATGAGCCTATAAACCCCTCCCCACTCTTTTTTTCGTCCAACAATCCTTTCTTCCTATTTATATCAGAAATTTGTTTTAATGAGGGATTTTTCTGTGAGATAATGCTGATCTATTACTACTATTTGATAATTTTTGTGTTATTTAGTTGCTTACTATGTACTGTTGTAAGATCTTGGAAAACAAAATACTCTGTTGTCCTGCAAATCAGGTCAAAACTTTTTGAGAAGACTGTTAGTTGTGAATGTATGTATTTTATGTCTACCATGTACTCTTTGTTTGGTGTTGGCTGTATTTTTTTTACCTTTCATTTTAGTTATAAAATATACAAATTATTTTGTTAAAAGTTGTTTTTTTTTTTTTTTGTATCTTGACCAGTTTGTAGAATATTTTAACTTTTAAATGTTACGTATATTTTGCGAATAGTAAGAAAAAGTAAAAAAGTAAGTTTTAATGCATAATAACCCCCTCATATATATATATATATATATATATATATATATA